>JASAND010012348.1:0-16427 GCA_030248195.1 Trissonchulus latispiculum
CAGGTGGGGGTTGGAAAAATGTTTCATGGGGAGGGTCGGCGAACCCTCCATATGGGGGGAGGAGGGCATAGTTTCACTGGAACTTTGGGCCTCTGGGGGGGCTGGGCTTTTGTTACTGGGGGGGGGAAGGGCGGGGGACGCCCCCCACTCGACCCTTTCCCCCCCACTCGGCCCCACCCCCACTTTTTTGGGCTTCCTCCCCCCACTCACCATAAGGTGCCCAGAAAATGCCAAATTTTAAGCATTTTTGGTCAAAATTTTCAAAAATTTTCCGGCTTAACAAATCAAAATGTCTTTATTTGGCCAAATCTGAACAAATATGCATACAGCATTACGTACTGGCCAAAATGGTAGCACACAAGGCACTGTGTGCACCAATAACATTAAGAAAAACAACAGGACACTATTTATATACAAGTAGAAAAAATGCTCCTTGCAGTCGCATGTAAAATGCAATATGAGCTATGATTTTCAACATTTAAATATGTCAAGGACAAGATTTAAAACGTCTAATATGAGCCAGCATCTAAATCGGTAAAGGACAAGCTGTAACTGACTAATATGAGCCGCCACGTTTCTCTTGGGCTCATATTGACGCTCGCTGCCGTGGTTTCAACGGCTTGACATCACGACGACCTCTTACCATCTTGCCTACAGACTCTTTACTTTTATTCCCAATCCCAAGTCTGAAAAAATCCTCACCGTCTTGCGTAATGTCATTAGCTTCATATAATGTTTGGTTATAGGTATCATGTCTGAATCTAATTTCACTAGCTCAAACACCGTATTTAGGGTATATATGTGAACACTTTAAGCAGCTAAAGTTCTCCCCTTTAAAGTTGAATTAAGTGGCATATACATTTGGTATATACCAGTTTTCTAAATCATAGACACTCTGCAAACTAGATACAAATGCATAAAGCTCCAGTAAACCGGTATTCTTCATGTCTTCAGTACCGGCTTACTGTACACAGCACTTATACAATAAACTACACAGCTGATGTGTAAAATTTTGATGTGTGCTTACCCACTTGACTTTACTTATTGTATCAAGACCGGACGTATGTCATGACAATTACGTGTACATGCTAATTTGAAAAGTGAAAAGTAGTTAACTCAACTTAGTATCTTCGCGTCAATATGAGCCCAAGAGAAACGTGGCGGCTCATATTAACCAGTTACAGCTTGTCCTTTACCGATTTAGATGCTGGCTCATATTAGACGTTTTAAATCTTGTCCTTGACATATTTAAATGTTGACCATCATAGCTCATATTGCATTTCACATGCGACTGCAAGGAGCATTTTTTCTACTTGTCCTTCTTCCAATTATTGGGAGCGCTGCTCTTAGGCAGAAGTAGTCTGCAATTTATTACTCCCAGAAGATTCTCTATTCCAAACAATGACCACTGTCTTCGGGGGTTTGACCACTGGTCAATAGGCCACCTAGCCCGTAGCAACCAGTGATCACTTCGGCCGAATCTGAAAATATGCTCAATGAAACGAGCGTAGTCGATATACTATATATATATGGCCCCAACCAAAACCCCGAAAAACCCTGTTTTAGGGGGTTTGACCACTGGTCAATAGGCCACCTAGACCATAGTGACCAGTGGCACTCCGCGGTGAAAATATGCTCATTGAAACGAGCGTAGTCGATTTACTATATATGCCCCTAACCGAAACCCCGAAAAACGCTGTTTTATGGGGTTTGACCACTGGTCAATAGGCCACCTAGGCCATAGTGACCAATGGTCACTTCCGTCGGTACTGAAAATATGCTCATTGAAACGAGCGTAGTCGATTTACTATAAATGCCCCCAACCAAAATCCCGAAAAACGCTGTTTTAGGGGGTTTGACCACTGGTCAATAGGCCACCTAGACCATAGTGACCAGTGGTCACTTCCGTCGGTTCTGAAAATATGCTCATTGAAACGAGCGTAGTCGATTTACTATATATGCCATGCCCCCAACCAAAACCCCGAAAAACGCTGTTTTAGTGACTTGTCCAAACTTTGACCCTAACTTTGACCCTGGGCGAGGTGCCACGGGGCCATGCTGACCAGTGGTCACTTCGGGCGGTTTCGGCAGTATGCTCATCGTGTTCAGCGACCCCGATTTACTATATATGGGTACCACCAAATGGCCGAAAATAGCCGTTTTTACGGACTTTTCCCAACTTTGACCCTGGGCGAGGAACCACGGGCGCCATGGGGTCTGAGGGTCACATCCATCGGTTTCGGCAGTATGCTCATCGTTTTCAGCGACCCCGATTTACCATATATGCGCACCACCAAATGGCCACAAAAAGCTATTTTAGACGACTTTTTGACAATTTTCTGTGTTGGGGCCTCGAAAAATTTCAAAGTCCAAACGTCGATTTTTCCATTTTTGACCATCTGTAAAAATCGACCCAGAGCGAAATTCGGAAATCAAACATAAACATGATCTGGACCATAACCTACATAATCAAAAATTAGTATAGAAAAATTTTTCCTATGGGCCGTTTGAAAAATCGGTGTGCGCAAAAATCGCCCTATAAAAGTGGTCGATACAGAGAAAAAACCCCTTTTAAACTTGTATCAAAAAGTCGATTTTTTCAAAGTTCATTTTTTCCGGACAAGTTTGGTATCATTCGAAAGCTCTTGGCCTGGAGATTTCAAAAATGTAAACTTTAGCTCTCAACTCCTTACCGTTAATTAGTTATGGCTAATTAACAGTTTCCCTAATCCGCAAAGTGCCTTTATAGCTCATATTATGAGGGGCGCTCCGCGCACCCTCATGATACAGTTTACATCACCAAAAATGAATACATAGATAAATTTAGTCACATATACGAGTACAAAACTAACAAAGTGATGAACGCATATCAACACATGAAGCACAATCATATCATTCCAAGTTATATGTGAGGAAATTGCTAACGTCTACAGAATCCGAAAGCTTTTTGAATACGTGCAAGCTAGGGGCTGTTACAATTTTGCGACTCAAACTATTCCAAATTGGTATTACTCTGTTTGAAAAGAAATATTTTCTACAGTTAAGCCTTGACTTAAATCGTTTTAATTTGAGGGCATGCCCTCTTGTGCCGGATTCACCTGCATAGGAAAAAAAACTGCGCTGAGTTTACGCTGTCTAACTGATAAATTATTTTATAAGTCTGAACAAGGTCTGCTTTAACTCTACGACACTCCAGAGTTTCAAGTCCAGTTATTCTTAGACGTTCCCTATAAGACAATTCACGAATTTCAGGAATACGCTTGGTGAAACGTCTTTGAACTGTTTCAATCTTGTCAACATCTTTTTTTCAAGTAAGGTGACCAGACACATGAACAGTACTCCACAATAGGTCTAACATAAACAGTAAACATAGATATAAGAAATTTGGTATCACGACAGGGAAATGATTTGAAAATAACCGCGATTTTTTGGTATGCCCTTGCACATATTTTGTCACAATGTGAGGAAAACTTTAAGTCTGGCGTTATAAAGGTTCCTAAATCTTTAACAATATCAGCTTTAGCTATCTTACATCCATTTACTTCGAAATCGCCAATAAGATAAGGTTCCCCCATTTCGAGCATCATGTTTTTGTGGGAGGCTATCGACAGTTGGTTTTGTGCTGCCCAATCTAGTACTTTACCACAGTCACTCTGAAAGCTTGTAAAATCGTGCAGATTAGATCCGCCAAAGTAAATTATGTAGGGGCGCGATAGCGCCCCTACGCGCCCCTACATAATATGGGTATAAAGGCGTCTGCGCGGCCCCCTGGAGACAGTGTTGGCCTGGTTCCAGCTAACTAGAGGCCCGGGAGGGGTAAAAATGTTACCATCGTAAAGTACTCGAGTAGTACTACAAGTACCACCATACTTTTGGTTAAAATTCCGAACTTCGAAATTTTGCACTAGGCGGGAGTTACCGTGCGTTTGTTTTTTTTCTCGGTTAATAACGCTTTTCGGAAGTGCTTACGTATGTCAGCGCAGTGTTGGAACGATATGGGCATTTTGGTCCTATACTACTATTATATGTTGGTAGGCAGGGTCCTCCCATGCAACCTTTTTTGTCATTTTGGCACACTGCCAATTTTGGCTCTGTGCCAAGGCCCCCCCTCGCTATTTTGGCACTTCGGTTGTGATCGACTTTTTTCACAGGGTAGCAGCTAGATCGATTTGGTTTGTTTTATTTGAATATATCGGACTATGCGCGGAATGTAACGAGGGGGATTTTTTAATTTCGCTCTGTAGCTTTCAGGAGATGGGCCCAAACTTTGCATTTTTTCACCTGTTTTGGCGAAAAGTTTCTAAGTCACACTTTTACTGGAAATGGCCTAAAAGTCACTAAAAATGACGTGTTTCGGCCTTTGGGTGGTACGCATATATAGGAAATCGGGGTCGCTGAAAACGATGAGCATACTGCGGATACCGCCCGAAGTGACCACTGGTCAGCATGGCTCCCGTGGTTCCTCGCCCAGGGTCAAAGTAGGGAAAACTCACTATAAACAGCATTTTTCGGCGTTTTGGTTGGGGCATTTATAGTAAATCGACTACGCTCGTTTCAATGGGCATATTGCCGAAATCGAGGGAAGTGACCAGTGGTCATTGCGGTCTATGGGGCCTATTGACCAGTGGTCAAGCCCCTTAAAACGGCGTTTTTCAGCGTTTTGGTTGGGGGCACATACAGTAAATCGACTACGCTCGTTTCAATGGGCATATTGCCGAAATCGAGGGAAGTGACCAGTGGTCACTACGGTCTATGGGGCCTATTGACCAGTGGTCAAACCCCTTAAAACGACTTTTTTCGGCGTTTTGGTTGGGGGCACATATAGCAAATCGACTACGCTCGTTTCAATGGGCATATTGCTGAAATCGGGGGAAGTGACCAGCGGTCACTACGGTCTATGGCACTATTGACCAGTGGTCAAACCCCTTAAAACGACTTTTTTCGGCCCTCTGGCGGTACCCATATAGTAAGTAAGTAAGTAAGGGTATAGAGCTCACAATAGCATAATTACGTACTCTTTTATGTGAATTGGAGAACGCAAATGTGTGTTTAACGCAGGTCTCTGATGGGTTCCCCATAATTTGAGGGGGGGAAGGTGACGGCGCCGCGTAGGGAATACAGCTCAAAATAGCATAATTACGTAGTTTAATGTGATTTTGAAAACACAAATCTGTGTTTTACGCAGTTCCTGAGCGGTTGACGATATTTCGGGGAGGGCGTAGCGGCACCGCGTGGGGTAGGAAGGAAATCAAAATAGCACTCTTTTAATGGCACTTTTTATTAAAGATTGAGAACGCAAATGTGTGTTTAACACAGCTCTCTGATCGGTTGCCGATATTTCGGGGGGGGGGGGTAGCGGCACCCCGTCCGTGGGGTATAGAGCTCAAAACAGCATAATTACGTACTCTTTTATGTGAATATGAGAACGCAAATGTGTGTTTAATGTAGTTCCTGATCGGTTGCCGACATTTGGGGGGGGGGGTAGCGGCTCCGCGTAGGGTATAGAGCTCACAATACCATAATTACGTACTCTTTTATGTGAATTTGAGAACACAAATGTGTGTTTAACGCAGCTCTCTGATCGGTTGCCGATATTCCGGGGGGGGGGGTAGCTGCGCTGCATGGGGAATAGAGATCAAAATAGCATAATTACGTACTCTTTCATGTGATTTTGAAAACACAAATCTCTCAGGGCTGTGACCATATCAGGGCGCCACAGGCCGCTGGGGCCACTTTGGAGGGGTCCTCCAATGAGAAAAATGTTCGCTTCACCAAGGAATTTCATTTGAAAGCAAACTTGAAAACTTTTCAAACAAATCGATTTTTGACCAGTCCGAACCCTGCTCAGGGTGCCACAGGCCGCTGGCGACACTTTGGAGGGGTCCTCCAATGAGAACAAATGTTCGCTTCACCAAGGAATTTCATTTGAAACCAAACTTGAAAACTTTTCAAAAAATCGATTTTTGACCAGTGCGGACCCTGACCAGGGCGCCACAGGCCGCTGGGTCCACTTTGGAGGGTCCTCCAATGAGAAAAAATGTTCGCCTCACCAGGGGTTTTCATTTGATACCAAAGTTGGAAATTTTTTAAAAATCGATTTTTGACCGGTCCGGACCCTGGTCAGGGCGCCACACGCCGCAGGGTCCACTTTTGAGGGGTCACCCAATGAGAAAAAATGTTCGCCTCACCAAGGGCTTTCATTTCAAACCAAACTTGAAAACTTTTCAAAAAATCGATTTTTGACCAGGCCGGACCCTGGTCAGGGCGCCATAGGCCGCTGGGGCTACTTTGGAGGGGTCCTCTAACGACAAAAAATGTTCGCCTCACCAAGGGCTTTCATTTCAGACCAAACTTGGCCACTTTTGGAAAAATCGATTTTTGACCAGTCCGGACCCTGGTCAGGGCGCCACAGACCGCTGGGTCCACTTTGGAGGGGTCCTCCAATGACAAAAAATGTTCGCCTCACCAAGGGCTTTCATTTGACTACCAAAAATCATTGGCCACTGGGAGGGTTGGGGGAGAAATTTGGCCTCACCAAGGGCTTTCATTGATAACGATTTTTGACCATTTTTTGGAAAAATCCGGTCATTTTGGACCGGTCCGGGCCCTGATCAGGGCGCCACAGGCCGCTGGGGCCACTTTGGAGGGGTCCTCCAATGACAAAAAATGTTCGCCTCACCACGGCCTTTCATTTGATACCAAACTTGGCCACTTTAGGAAAAATCGATTTTTGGCGATTTTGGACCGGTCCGGACCCTGGTCAGGGCGCCACAGGCCGCTGGGACCACTTTGGAGCGGTCCTCCAATGACAAAAAATGTTCCCCTCACCAAGGGCTTTCATTTGATACCAAACTTGGCCACTTTTAGAAAAATCGATTTTTGGCCATTTTGGACCGGTCCGGACCCTGGTCAGGGCGCCACAGGCCACTGGGGCCACTTTGGAGGGGTCCTCCAATGACAAAAAATGTTCGCCTCATCCATGCCTTTCATTTGATACCAAACTTGGCCACTTTTGGAAAAATCGATTTTTGGCCATTTTGGACCGGTCCGGACCCTGGTCAGGGCGCCAGAGGCCGCTGGGACCACTTTGGAGGGGCCCTCCAATGACAAAAAATGTTCGCCTCACCAAGGGCTTTCATTTGATACCAAACCTGGCCACTTTTAGAAAAATCGATTTTTGGCCATATTGGGCATGGTCCACGGTCCGGACCCCTGGCCAGGGCGCCACGGGGGTCCGGTCGAAACATAATATAGCCTGTGATGTAGCGCCCCCGCAGCCCACCCCAAACCCCCAATACGAAAGCTCTACCTACCGCGTACCTCTCTATAGAAGAGACTAAAGTTGGACCTGCGGCACGGTAGGGCCCACCTCCATCAGGGTGCCCCCTAGCCCCACGGATAGGTGATAGAGCAAAAATAATGGGCCATTTAGATTCACCATATAGGGGTTCCTATTCGAATACGAAACCTCAGCCCAGCAGCTCTTATGTATAGGGCCGCCTACTCCGTAGGCCCAGACCCCCCTTTTACACGTTAACTAGTGACCCCTGGCCAGGGCGCCAGACCACCAAACAGCACCATCTCGCTTCCCGGAGATCTTCACCTTGGGGCGATGCTATAACCCCAATATGAGAACCTGGCTTTGAGCCTAGCTCTCTGTAGACTGATTAATAAATTTTCGGACTTTGTTTTTTTCCGGGGGGGGGTCAAAAATCGCAAAATCCTAGGAGTACACAGACCTATGGGAGGGGCTCTTAGCGCGAAAAGAAAAATTTGCCCTGAAATTCGGCACTCCACAAAAATAGCAAAATTTTATAGGAATTTTTTGTCCTCCGACCTCTAGCGTAGGGGGGAAAATGGAGAAAACTGTGTAACGGCAAAAGGACCTAATTTGCATATCTCGAGATTGGCTGGACCGATTCGGCTGAAATTTTCACAGCATGTACCCCTGCCCATAGGCTCTTCACATAGCAAGTTTGAGCCCGATCGGCCCACTCCTCCGTGAGTTATTAAAAAACAGATTCCAATAAGGCGCACAACGTGCAAATTTCCCTATTCTAGGTAGTGCGCTAACGCGCACTACCTGATATGTTGGCAATCAAGTTTTCGATATTAAAAACACTGTACAATGTTAAAACTACTTAATGATTTCATGTCTTTCCACATTAGCAATGCTTGAAAATGCGAGTTTAGGCATAAAAATTGAAAAATTTTGGGGGGAGATTTTGGGGGGGGGGAGGTTTGGGGGGTCGTGGGGGTCTAAAAAGGGCCCCCAAAAATTGTGGGAGAGGGGCTCCCACCCCAAATCCCCGTTACACCTATGGGGCCGGGGGCCCCCAAAAAGTTCTTGGAGGAGGGGTGGAAAATGGCTGGAGGGGGGGTTACCCCCCAAAGGTGTACCGCCTGTTTGGGTTGGGGGGGAGTAGAAGGTCCGAATTTGGCTCGGGGTAAAGGTAAAAAGGTATATAAAGTGACCCCTAGAGAGAACTCCAACCTACAGAAGGTTATAGGGTGCCGGTGCTTATCTCCGGATTCACAGCCCGAAGCCAGGAGTGACAACTCTAATGTTGACTACATCTGTGGAAGGGGGGCCAGCCCTTCATCAGGCATTACGCCAGTACACAGGTCACAGACTCCTGTTACCTTCCCACCGCAGTGATACCCATTTACCCACCAGTTAAGGATAGACAGCTGGGTTGGCTGGAGCCCACGGCGAACCGATATGTGCTTAATCCCTTGCTCAAGGGGATTTTCGAAAGTCTTGTGGCAGCGGGGGTTCGAACCTAGGACCGTAAGATCTTTAGTCGAACACATTTCCACTCGGCTATCGCGGCACGGGGCTCGGGGGACCCCACCAAAATCCGAAATTTGGGGTGAGGACCCTCCTAAACTGTATATACCAGTTTCTTAGCTTTATAAAAATGCTCCTTTTTCGATGTACAGTATATATATATACAAGTAACAAAAATGCTCCGCACAAAAGGGGATAATATGTGTGTTGGGCCTATGTCTGTCGTTTAATCCGGTTGAGAAAGAAAGTAATAAATCCGACACAGCAAGTTTGGGTGGGTGGTTCTATGGCGAAAGTTGTTCAGTTCGATGCGGGCCTTCATTTGACTCGAAATTTGACCACTTTTGAAAATTTTAATTTTTGACCCAAAATCGCCTAAGTCCACACCCCACCCCACCACAGGCCTCTACAGCCACTTTAGGTACGCACTTCTATGACAAAAGTTGCTCAGTTCGATGCGGGCTTTCATTTGGTACCAAATTTGACCACTTTTGAAAATTTTAATTTTTGACCCAAAATCGCCTAAGTCCCCACCCCACCACACCACAGCCCTCTACACGCAGTGTTTTTTTTGCTCAAAAAAGTGCGCAATGGCACACTTTTTTTCTGAAATTAGCAAAAAATTTTGGGCTTGTGCGCACGCGTGCGCACCTTTTTTAGGGACACGGAGAGAAAATTACTGAAAATTTGTTGCTCAAAGTGCTCAGAAAAATTGCTCCTGGCTCTCAATTTCACAAAAAATCTCCAGTTTTTCCTGGGGGCTCCGCCCCCAAACCCCCGTCCTTACTTGCCTACTACTGGTTTATCGCTAAGTTGCGACCTGACTTTCAGTAAACAGGCTAGCATTAACATACAAGCACCCATGGCCTAACGTGCATATGATTTAATCTGACTTTTATATGCAACTCGCACTCCATATTCAAGTTGTGAGACATAAAACAGATTGCCAAATTGTAATTTTAGTTTATCAGTTTTTGGAGAAATTTACAAAACTTTAATAGGAGATTCTGTGACAGCTAAGTTTGTTATTATCCATGTTTTCTCTACCCACCGATAGTTCAAAAAGCATTCAAAAATAGAGATGCTCTGGGTTGAGCCCTGAAAATTATATACAATCTGATACCGGAACCTTAATCATTTTAGGAAAACTGCGTAATTTTCGATGAAATTTCAAAGTAGCGAGTATTTTTGTTTTTATAAAAAGCAATGAGGATTCTTAGACTTAAACAATTTAAAAATTGCCAAAGGTTTCTTTTTTCCAGTAAATGTACAGAATAAAAATTTACTTTCATATCAATAAAACTTGATGCAAATTTACATACTTTTATATCAATAAAACTTGAAGATTATCATAAGTAGTCAAATGGTTGCTATATTTAAAGTCTTTTGCTTCTGTGCCCCAGACCCGGCGTTGTAAAGTTAGGAGAGTTTGCAAATTGTTGTACCCATTCAGTTCTAACATCTTATAATCAACAGCTCTGAACATTGTAGAAAGGTCATGCAATTACTAAAAATGCAAAACCGGAATTTTATGCTAAATTTTAGCATTTTTCCTGCTATGCGCACTTTTTTAGCAAATTGCGCAAAAAATTTTGGGGCAGTGCGCAGAAGAGCGCAAAAGTGTCCGAGCAAAAAAACACTGCTCTACAGCCACTTTAGGTACGCACTTCTATGACAAAAGTTGCTCAGTTCGAAGCGGGCTTTCATTTGGTACCAAATTTGACCACTTTTGAAAATTTTAATTTTTGACCCAAAATCGCCTTAGTCCCCACCCCACCCCACCACAGCCCTCTACAGCCACTTTGAGCATGCAATTCTATGACAAAAGTTGTTCAGCTCACTTAGCGCTTTCATTTGGTACCAAATCTGACCACTTTTGAAAAATCTTATTTTTGACCACTTGACCCCCTATATACCCGATTTACCCTTCAAACGGCAAAGTGGAGCCAATCCAGCAAAATAGGTGGGTGGGACGGCAAAACGGACTCCGGAAATGAGCTGGGCGCACCAGAAAACCCCTATGGACAAAGTTTTGAGAGGCTATGCACAGTCCTATATGGTGTTCTTGGAAGTCGGTACCGACTTGACCCTCCCGACAGCAAAGTGGAACCAGCCCAGCAAAATGGGTGGGTCGGACGGCAAAACGGACACCGGAAATGAGCTGGGCGCACCAGAAAACCCCTATGGACAAAGTTTTGAGAGGCTATGCACAGTCCTATATGGTGTTCTTGGAAGTCGGTACCGACTTGACCCTCCCGACAGCAAAGTGGAACCGGCCCAGCAATATGGGTGGGTCCGACGGCAAAACTGCTTACGGGAATCAATTCGCCGTGCCAGAAAACCTTTGTATGAAAGAATTGAGCTTTCTAAGTTGAATACACAGCGAGAAATATCGATTTTTCATTTTTCGAATTTTCACCATTTTTGACCGGCCACTGTGGTCGCATGGGAAGTGATAGAGAAACGAGGCTTAGCTATTTAGTTAGTTCAATATATGTAGTTTCTGAATATAAAAAGAAATCGGCTCCAGCTCTTAACGTTCGAGCTGCGCAGCGACCACAAAAATGGTCACTTTTCGCCCTGAGCCGACTTTGCGGCGCCGCTGCGGCGCTGTGGCGCACCTGCGGCGCAAAAAAAGTAGCGATTCTTAAATGGCGCATGGGGTACTACCAGACCCTATACCCCTTTAGGTCCGGCCTCCGCTGCAGATTACGTGAAAGAGGCGGAAAGTCAGGACAATACGACCATTAAAATAGGAGAAACCGGAAAAAAAACATCGCCGCCATAACCGGTCCGGGGCACAACCTTTTAACGGAAAGTGATACGGGGCTGAAACTTCGCACACATACTAAACTCGATGTGCTCAACAATTTGCGCATGAAATCTGCGCAGGATCTGCGCAGGATTTTGCGCAGCCTCTGCGCAGCTTATTTTACGGTGTCTCCAGGGACTTTTGACACATATTATAGGGGTCGCTGCCGCGACCCCTATGATATATATATATATATATATATATATTAAACGTACTCAACAGCTTGTGTCAATAGTTTTTGTATACCAAAATATTGCTTGAAAATCGACAAATTTGTGCTAAAATATACTTAAACCCATACGTAGGTGTACCTTGAGAAAACGTTGGGGGAGGGGGTAGCCGAAATTAGGGTGGGTGGGGTCAGCCGTTTTGAGGTGGGGTGGGGTCCGGAAAAATCTAATTTGGGGGGGGGATTTTCTTATTTCGAAATTCGCTAAAAAAGCGTTATTTCCAACTAAAAATCAACAATATTTCTACATTTTTGCTCATTTGTTCGAAAAGTCTTGGTTTTTTTGCAAAAATTTCGAATTTTTACTGATTTTGAGGCGAAATTTTTAAAATTTTGAGGGTGGAGACTGGCAAATTTTGGGTGGGTGGGGTCTGGGATTTGACCATTTGGGGGGTGGCGTCTGCCTCCGAAATTTCGAGGGTGGGGTCGGCACTTTTCCATTTGGGGGGAGGGGTTCCCCCCACCCCCCCCCCAGGTACACCTATATACGTATGCTTAAACCAGCACAGATTGTGGTTTATAATTACGTATATATTACCTTTTATATAATTGCTATAAATAACCTAAATTAAAGCTTTAGCTGTTTATAGCTGATTTATAGTCACTTTTTCGAATTTTTTCAAAAAGGTTTAAAAATTGCAAAATTTTTTCAAAAGTTTTGCATTTCTTACTTGGTTTGGATCCAATTTTAGGGAGGGAGGGGCATAGGTGTGTTGGGGGGGTGGGGGGACCCCCCCACCAAAATGACGAATTTTGGCGACTCCCCCCAGATTTTCAGATTTTTGCTACCCCCCCCAGATTTTTGCCCAAAAAGTGGCCAAAAATGGCATAAAATCGAAAATTTAGGGGGGGTCCTCCCAGATTTTTTGCCCAGCCACACCTATGATTTGGGGGTAGTTAATTTTTTGTCGTGGGGGGTTTGGGGGGTCTATAAAGGGGAGCCCCCAACTAGAGTTGCGCCGTTAAGAAATTTTCCGGGCCTCGCCCGGGCCTGCTGAAACGACCGGGCCGGGCCGAGCCCGACCCGGGCGAGGAGGCCCGTTTCAAGGCCCGGCGGCCCGGTGTTGGCCTGGCCCGGTCGGCCCGGTGAAGGTCCGGCATACAAAAACAGTGACAAACATTAGCTAGTGCTAAACTTAGACAACTCCTGGAAGCTTAAATTTGACTTTCTAATGCAGAAAATTTGGAAAAATTATGAAATTTGCACAACAAAACTTTGACCGGGCCTCATCGGGCCCGACCGGGCCTCCCAGGCCCGGCGGCCCGGCAGGTCCGGCTCGGGCCGGGCCTCGGCGGCTGACCGGGCCCGGGGCACGGGCCTGCCGATTCAACCTGATTCAAGGCACGGGCACAACTTTTTTCAAAATTTACCCTAAAAATACCCAATTTTTGGCCATGACTCCCCCCCCCCTCCAGTTGGGGGGGGGACGTCCCCCCAAAAAAGTTTTGGGGGAGGGTTGAAAAAAGGCTTGGGGGACTTCCCCCCCAACCCCCCCGCCACCTTAACCTATGGTCTGGTCCATAGGTGTAACGAAGATTTGGGGTGGGGGAGGTGTCCCCCCCAACTTTTCCTGGGGGGCCCCCTCTGGAGACCCCCCCAACCCTCCCCCAAAAAATTTTTCATTTTTTATGCCAAAATCGCATTTTCAGCCGTTTCTAATGATAAAAAACATCTAACCATAAAGTAATTTTAGCATTAGACAGTGGTTTTAAACCCAAAACCTTGATTACCAACATGTTTCTAAGTCCAAAATAAGGTCAATATTGAGTCGGAAAGTCCATAATACTGTTTAAAACGTTTGTTTCTCGCAATAATAAACACTTCAGGACAAAAGTTTGGACTTTTTTGAAAATTTTTGCAAAATTTACCCTAAAAATACCCAAATTTTGGCCATTTTTCGCGCCTTCGGCGCGACTACCCCACCCCCCACTTGGGTGGGACGTCCCCCCCAAAAAAGTTTTGAGGGTTGAAAAAAGGCTTGGGGGCAACCACCCCAAACCCCCTTACACCTGTGGTCTCTGGCAGGCGCGTAGCCAGGGGGGGGGGAATGGGGGAATCCCCCCCGAAATTGTGTTGCCCCCCCCCCCATGAATTTTTTCCTGCCATGTGTAAAACACCTATTTTTCAAAAAATTTTCGCACGTGTTTCCCAATAAAAAACGAGTACCAATTACCCTATTTCGTCTACTTTGACCACCTTCTGCATCATTTGGGTGCTTGAACAAGCACTGCTCCTTAACTATTATTGTAATTCCAACGAATGCTCTGTAAAAATTCCGCGAAGGTCACGAAATAGAAAAATTCCTCAGCTTCCAGGGGGCTCCCTCCGCCCCCCAGACCCCCCGAAAAAATTTTGCATTCCCCCCCGAAATTTTTTTCTGGCTACGCTAGTGGTCTCTGGTCTCTCCGTGGGGGGTCTCACAGGGGGTAAACTGAAGCCTGGTACACCTGTGCCCCCCCACCAAAAGTGTGTTGTTACCCCTCCCCACCAAAATGTCGTATTTTGGCGACCCCCCCAGATTTTCAGATTTTTGCTACCCCCCCCCCCAGATTTTTGGCCAAAAAGTGGCCAAAAATGGCATAAAATCGAAAATTTAGGGGGGTCCCCCCATCCTCCGTCGGAAACTCCCCCCCCCACCCAGATTTTTTGCCCAGCCACACCTATGCCCCCCACCCCAATTACACCTATGACTACGACTGTATATAATTAATGGTGACTTCGTTAATGAGAACAGACTTCAATTCATAGGTGTAACGGGGATTTGGGTTGGGGGCCCCTTCCCCGGAATTTTGGGAGGCCCCTTTTTAGACCCCCTCCCAAACCCCCCCCCCCCCACGACCCCCCCCCCAAACCTCCCCAAAAAATTTTTCTATTTTTATGTCAAAAATCGCATTTTCAGCCATTGCTAATGCCGAAAAACATGAAATCATTAAGTAATTTTAACATTAGACAGTGTTTTTAAACTCGAAAACTTTATTGCCAACATGTTTCTGAGTCCAGAATAAGGTCAATATTGAGTCTAGAAGATCATAAAACCGTTATAAACGTGTATTTCTCGCGATAATAAACAAGTTAAGCCAAAAATTTGGACTTTTTGAAAAAGTTTGCAAAATTTGCCCTGAAAATGCCCAATTTTTGCCCAATTTTCGCCCAAACCATAGGTGTGTTAGGGGGGGGTTTGGGGGGACCCCCCCACCAAAATGACAAATTTTGGCGACCCCCATAGTTTTCTTGGGGGGGGGGGGTTGGCGGAGGGGGGGGGGGCGGTATCCCCCCCAAAATTTTGGACCAAATTTACCCCCCCCCAGATTTTTTGACTTACCCACCCCAAACTTTTGGCTACCCCCCCCCGAACCCCCCCCCCAACGATTTTATGACCCAAAAAGTTAGCTAAATTTGGTCGAAAAATGGTCATTTTTTCAAAAATTTTTCCAAAATTTTGACCTAAAATCGCTTTAAAACGGTGCAAAAACACCTAAAACGTTAAGAACAAGCCTTATTTTGATGAAAAAAGGGCTAAATTACAGATAATTTTGCATTTTTTGTCCATTTTTCGAAATTTCTGAGGTCCGAATTCAGGGGGGGGGTTAGGGGGGTACCCCCATCACATTTTGGAGATCAGCCAAGATTTACCCCCCCCACCCCCAGACCCAAAGTTCCAGGGAAACTATGGCGACCCCCCCCCAGATTTTCGGATTTTTGCTACCCCCCCCCAGATTTTGGCCAAAAAGTGGTCAAAAATGGCATAAAATCCAAAATTTTGGGGGGTCCCCCCACCCGCCGTGGGACCCCCCCCCCCAGATTTTTTGCCCAGCCACACCTTATGCCCCACCCAAACATAGTTTCCCTGGAAATTTTGGTTGGGGGGGGGGGGCTCCCTCGGAAATGAGTGGTCGACCCCCGGAATAAGATGGGGAGACCGAGTACCCCCCCCGAACCCCCCCCCCCCCCCCCCAAAATTCTGACCTCATAAAATTAAAAAAATGGACAAAAAATTCAAAATTTTCTGTAATTTAGCCATTTTTTCATCAAAATAAGGCTTGTTCTTAACGTTTTAGGCGTTTTTGCACCGTTTTAAAGCGATTTTAGGCCAAAATTTTAGAAAAATTTTTCAAAAAATGACCATTTTTCGACCAAATTTGGCTAACTTTTTGGGTCCAAAAATCGTTGGGGGGGGTTCGGGGGGGGGGTAGCCAAAAGTGGGGGGGGGGATAGTCCAAAAATCTGGGAGGGGGTAAATTTGGGCGAAAATTTTGAGGGGGATACCCCCCCCCCCAACCCCCCCCCTAAGGAAACTATGCACCCAAACCCAAATTGCTCCTATAGACTTGATTGCTGCGCTGAGCCATCATCTAGCTAAATATTGATTTTTATAATTATCATCGTAACATAAACTTTCTTTAACTTTAAAGGTTGTTGAACCACGAGCTGTATTTATTTCAGCTTCTGTTTCAGGCCTGTTTCCTTCAAAATTTCTGATTCAGTTTCAGGTCGCAAATTGGAATAGTTTTACTTTCGGCTTTAGCTTCAGGCTTTAGTTTCAGGCATCAATTTTTTGGATTTTCAGTTTCTAGCATCGAGCTACATGTAATGA
>JASAND010012349.1:0-43778 GCA_030248195.1 Trissonchulus latispiculum
TATTACTTCGTTCAGTTACGTATTGCTATTTGAATTTATCGTAGAAAGCTTTGATGGTAGTCATGATGGCTCAGAATCAGCTTCATCACCATACGATAACGTGGGGGGAGAATGGGGGGTGTGCAGACCCCTCCACTCCGACAAAAAACGGGTAGACCCCCTCAGCGAAAAGGAAAAAAGGGCAGACCCTCTCGTCCAGAAAGCAAAAAAGACCCCTCAGCGATTTCACTAAAAATTGATGATTTTTTAGCAAATTTTAGCAATTTTTTAAAAAAGTTCTTAAAAATCGCTAAAAATTGTCATTTTTTACTAATTTTTGGTCAAAAATGTAAAAAATGGCAATTTTTGGTAATTTCGGGGCAGACCCCCATAAAATTTAATTCCGGGGGGCTCACCCCAAATTCGCCTTGCACCTATGTATGTCCCCCGCCATAAGGTGTACCTTGAGAAAAAGTTGGGGGAGGGGGCATAGGTGTAATTGGGGGGGGGGTTTGGGGGGTAACTCCCCCAGCCATTTTTCCAAACCCTCCCCCCAGAAATATTTGGGGCCCCCGGCCCCCCCCCCCCCCAACTGGGGGGGGGGGGGGATCGAAGGCGCGAAAATTGTCCAAAAATTGGGTATTTTTAGCGTAAAGTTTGCAAAATTTTTCAAAAAAGTCCAAATTTTTGGCTTAAAGTGTTTATTATCGCGACAAATACACGTTTATAATGGTTTTATGGACTTCTAGACTCAATATTGACCTTATTCTGGACTCAGAAACATGTTGGCAATCAAGTTTTCGAGTTTAAAAACACTGTCTAATGTTAAAGTTATTTAAGGATTTCATGTTTTTCGGCATTAGCAATGGCTGAAAATGCGATTTTTGGCATAAAAATAGAAAAAATTTTTGGGGGAGGTTTGGGGGGGTCTAACTAAAAGGGGGGGCCCCAAAATTCCGGGGGAGGGGGCCCCCCTGGCATTTTTTAGGGTTTTGAAAGTGGGGGGGGGGGGGCCCCCCCCCGGAGGGGGGGAGGGGGGAGTGGGGGGGGGGCGAGCCAAATGGCCAAATGCGCCAGATAGGCGTAAGGTGTTTAGGTTTGTGGGGGGAGGGTAGCTCCCCCCAGCGTGGGTGTTCCAGGCTACAATTTCCCTCTGTGAGACCCCCACGGAGAGGCCAGACCCCTCTTCCCCCTACCCGACCTCAACTACCCCTGCCCTGCCCTGCCCCCTCCCCAAGCCGAGCTCAGACCCCCTCTTCCCCTCCCCCAGTGCCACCCCCCCCCCCTTAAAATTAGGTCCAAAAACCAAGTAAAGAATGCAAAATTTTTGAAAAATATTTTGCAATGTTTGAAAATTTTTGAAGAATTCGAAAAATGGGTATAAATCAGCTATAAACAGCTAAACATGGTTATTTATAGCTTTTAAAAGGTAATATACGCAATTTGTATAAACTTCAATTTGGGCTAATTCTGGCATACGCATATTTAAACACAAATTTGTCAATTTTCAAGCCCTATGCCCATAGGTGTAAGGTGGGGGGGGGGGTTGGGGGGGTAGCCCCCCCCAAGCCTTTTTTCAACCCTCCCCCAAAACTTTTTGGGGGGGGGACGTCCCCCCCCCCCAACTGGGGGGGGGGGGGGGCGGGGGGGGTAGTCGCGCCGAAGGCGCGAAAAATGGCCTAAAATTGGGTATTTTTAGGGTAAATTTTGAAAAAATTTTCAAAAATGTACAAATTTTTGGCTTAAACTGTTTATTATTACGAGAAATACACGTTTTTAACTGTATTATGGATCTTATGACTCAATATTGTCCTTATTTTGGACTTGGAAACATGTTGGCAATCAAGTTTTTGAGTTTAAAACCACTGTCTAATGTTAAAATTACTTTATGGTTAGTTGCTTTTTATAATTAGAAACGGCTAAAAATGCGATTTTTGGCATAAAAAATGAAAAATTTTTTTGGGGGAGGGTTGGGGGGGGGGTCCTGGGGGGGGGGGGGTTGGGGGGGGTCGCCAGAGGGGGCCCCCCAGAAAATGTTGGGGGGGGGAGCCTCCCCCACCCCAAATCTCCGTTACACCTATGCCTATGCCCGCATAGGAAAACTATTGACAGAAGCTTTTGAGTACGTTTAATGTACTGTATATACATCGAAAAAGGAGCATTTTTTAGCTAAAAAACGGGTACAGTTTTGGTGGTTCTCGTCCCCCCCCCCAAATTTCGGATTTTGGTGGGGTCCCCTGGGCCAAATTTGCACCTCCTCTCCTACTCGTCCCAACCCAAACAGGTGGTATATACCTAACATATGCCTCCCCAGCCATTTTCTCAACCCGCCCCCAGAATTTGTCGGGGCACGTTCCCCCGAGGTGTAATTGGCGGGGGAGGGGTAACCGCTCAGCCATTTTTCCAAACCACCAAAAATTTTTAGGAGCTCCCGGCGCCCCAGTCCCCAACTTGGGGGGGGGAGTAGTCGCAAAAATTTTCAAAAATGTCCAAAGCTAGTAGAGTAGAGTTTGAAGCAGCAGCTACTAGAGTTTGAAGTTTTCTGTCTTTACCTCAATCAAAGGAAGGTAGTTGTGCCAGATTTTTTAAAAGAACGTTTACTAGCAATGAGATTCGCAAGCAATGCACCAAAATTCAACAACCAAAATGCACTGAATAAAGCTCACCAATTCAGGATTACAGTAAACAAGAAAATATGACAAGCTCGACTGATTGAGATCAAATCGAAATTGAAATCAAGGACCCAGTCGGCACAGACGTCTGGACTCTGGAATTAAGTTGTACCAATCCACCATGGTTCTGTTAGACCCAATTTCCAGCTCCTGGCCGATGTACTGAGAAAGTCGGTAGACCACCTGTATATATATCAGCTCCAAAATTGTAGTCAGACGCAAATGGCTTCGTTCAAAAAAAACCATCACGGATGGTAAGACCAAATCCACAATTATCAGTGGGACAGCGCCAATGGACAGCATCTAGCCGAGTGCGATCTGTTTGAAGGCGGCACAAAACCCCGTCGCAATTGGGACATGGCACCGAGTTTCGAAGAAGGCTTTTCGAAGCGAGCCGCGAATGCAGGTCTCTATATCTGTAGTAACCGTGAGTTGTAGACGTTTCAAATTCATGTAGTCGTTGGGATGAGGGCCAAATATAGCCATGGGGTGAAAATAACCCACCCCCTTTTGGGGGGGGGACCCACACACCTCCTGGGTCATGGGTGGAGCTATGAGCTCCAAAACATAGCAGCAGAAAGCGCGACTCTCTAACCTATGTGTTGAAAGATCAAGTCACTTGGTTCCCTCCTGCTCATTTTTTGACATTTTGAAAATGACACCTACTTTTTGGTCCAACCATCCGAAATTTTGACAAAAGTTTGGACCGATGTACCTTTTGACTGGGTTGGGCTAGAAAAGTTTTGCATATATCTGCAATGATGGCAACTCTTCCTCTTTGCACGCAGCAAAAAATAGGCTGATCCGATGCACCGTTAGCCTGGCACATTGCCAAACGTGGCGGGGAAAACCCACGGGGGAAAAACCCACCCAAATATTTTTGAAAATTTTTTACCAACTCAACAGGGAAACAGTTCGTGGCAGTATATATAGTATTATCGATACTGCGTCACCCTATGCTGTCAGATTTGGGCAATTTTGAATACCTGGGTAGCTAGAAGCAAAAAACCTAAAAGTGCAATTTCGCTACTGGAGGTACCAGCAGAGGTCTACTTGGGAGTTTTAATAGCCAATTGTACGTAAAAACCATTCTCTACACGTTAGAATATATAATAAGTTTTATCAAATTCATCGTTTGTAGCATTATTCAAAACTAGGCCGGCGCAGCATTATGGGGAGGTCGAGAAGAAAAACGGAGCTCGGATTTGAATTTCTATCCCCCAAAAACCCTCTAGAACCAACTTTCGCGGTTGGGAAACTTCGGAATAAAAATTTTTCCACGGGGTCGAAACCATGACGGCGGTAGGGCGCCACAGCATTATGGGGAGGTCGAGCATTAAGACGGAGCCCGGATTTGAATTCCTGGCCCCAAAAACCCCCTAGAACCCATTTTCGCGGTTGGGGTGCGTCGTAATAAAAGTTTTCCCACGGGGTCGGAACCACGACGGCGGTAGGGCACCACAGTATTATGAGGAGGTCGGGCAGAAAAACGGAACCCAGATTTGGATTCCTGGCCTCCAAAAACTCGCTAGAACCCATTTTCGCGGTTGGGGAACGTCGGACTAAAAATTTTCCCACGGGCTCACCTCCCAATAACCGGGTTCGGCGCCCTACAGGTCGCGGTTCAGCAGCTATATACATTAAATCTGGTATTTTTCCAGAAACCGCTACCCCCGAAAACCCCGCCAAGTGAATTTTTGCCAAATATCATCGACGATTTTATATAGGAAACCTTTTGACCCCTAAAGTAAATCATTACCGGGTCTAGAGCTAGACCCCTTGAATCCAGCCCAGGGATAACCTTGAATGTGAACGCAAATTTTTGAAGACCGCGAATATGGGATGTTCGGCGAAGCTGTGCCCATAATAATTCGCTCACAACCTAGTCCTCTTTCCTTTTAGAACCTAACCAGCATTTTAACCATTTCCAAAACTAGTCTTCTTGATTTTGCAACCTCATCATTATTACTTTTCTATGCCCCGGAGGAGCATTTTTATTTCTTGAATATATACATGCGTATATGTTGCATTTTGTAGGACTTTTAGTTATTGCACACCCGTAGACAACAATGGCAACTGTTCATCGTCATACAACCTCAGCTGTCGCCAGTGCCGCCTCCTTCAAGCCGGGTCATCGCAAGAGCCGCAGCATGAGCAGTGCTGTGATGGCCGATGAAGCCGCAGTGGCCTCCGGTGGCCTCCTGCTGAATCATTGCGGTCCTGGCGGTGGCTCGCCTGCGGCTCAGCGTTCCCCCTCGGACAATGTCAGTCTTACGGATGAGGAGGAGGATGATGAGTTTCCCGATGAGGGGGCCAGCTACTGTGGCACCATCAACAAATGGACAAACTACATACACGGCTGGCAGACGCGCTATTTTGTCCTGAAAAATGCCACCCTATCCTACTATAAGTCGGAGATTGACTCGGAGTTTGGCTGTCGCGGGGCCATCAGCCTGAACAAGGCTGTGATTCAGGTGGGTGGGGACGAAAAAATCAAATTTTGAGCTTTTTTGTATTTTTCTCGTGTCTATGTTTGTTACGAACGTAAAGTTAGCGTTTGTATACAATTGGCTTTTTATTTATACAATGTATTTATGTATATTTATGTATTATGTAATTTTGCATTTTCCAGCCACACGAATTTGATGACTGTCGTTTTGACATTTCTGTGAACGACTGTGTTTGGTATCTTCGTGCAGAAGACCCGGAGGAACGACAGAAATGGATTTCTGCCTTGGAAGCCAACAAGGTTTGCATGGAGCATTCTGTAGAGCGAAGGGCGAATATTGTAGAAAAAATGTCTTAGTCAAGTTTGCATCTTTAACTGAGGTAGTTAGTACGAGCGAATTTGTGTCAAAGTGAGTAGTTGACGTTTTTGATTTTTATTTATATCTGTCTGTTCGTTTCAGTCTGAGTCAGGCTATGGGAGTCAGAGTGATCTGCGTCGTCACGGATCCATGATTTCCATCAATTCTAACAAGAGTCTTACCAGTGCATCATCATTTAAGGTAGAAAAGTTTTCCTACCTTTATGGCTTATTTTTTTGGCGATGGTTATGGGGCCATCGATAAAGGGGGGGGGGTCATCCAAAATGTTTTTATATAAAAACCGCCAAAAATCGCTAAAAATGACTAAGTTAGTAGATTCCAACATTATCTCTATGTTTGCCAAACATGCGCTGCCAGACAACAATGAATATGTGTTGGGAAGTTATGTCGTGTTGAGGAATTGGTGTCTGCGCAAGCGTGTAATCAGGTTTGACATAAATATAAATTTTCATGCATCGGTATTTAATTGCAGGGATTTACCCCTATCCCGAAATTGTCCTCCTCACCCAAAATTGCCTTGCCTCCGAAGTCGCCCCATCCCGACGACAGCTTTACTTTTGAATGTTTGGGATGTCTAACTTTAAATTTAACAAATTTTCAAGCAAAATCCGGCATCGATAGAGATTTGTTGCAATATGTCTATTTTAGCCTAAATTCAGGCATTTTTGGGAACGTTTTGTGCGTTTCCTCATAAAATCTATGCCAAAAGCACTAATTTTTTGCCATTTTTTTGCAAAACAAAATTTGTCCCTGAAAAACTCCCTGATAAAACAGTATAGTCATTCGGGAAAAACGCCATTTTTTCAAACTTTTGGACGTGTAGAACTCATTTTATGGAATTATGGGAAAATTCTTGTAGTTTAAAGAATGGCAACCCCTACGGATTATTTTCATGTATTAATGCCTTCTCTGGACTGTAGCAATAGAGAGTACATAGTTTGTGATTTATTTGCTGGGGGAAAAAGCCAAAATCGGAGAAAAAAGCCAGTCATCGGGAAAAAAAGCCACTTTGGTCGAAGCATATCCTGAAGGCGTAGACCAATTCTGAGTGTTCCAACGTGTTCAGCGTCGCTTATTTACCCTAGATTTGTTGTTTTCCGAGGCAAATTGCTATACCCAGTGTTTGTTCGTTTGTTGGAGTCTTTTTCTTTTGTGTTGACTTGTAATGTCTTTCAGAAGGGAAGAGAGTTGAAGGAGAAGATTGCTGAGCTGGAGACCTTTCGTGACATTCTGATTCGTCAGGTGGACACACTCCAAGTCTATTTTGACAACTGCGCTGCTCACAGTACCACAGACTCTGCCAGCAGTCACTATACAAGCGATACAGGTTCCACTATATGCACTTTAGTATACTTTTGTCCTAAGTAAAAATGTTTAAGCTGACGATTTCTTTTGGAGACATCAACTTTGAGCGATTATTATTGGGCATTATTTATTCGGACCGAAGTGGACGTTTTTTTACGTAGTAATAGTAATAGTTTACATACGTAGTAGTTCTGGGCGCAGTGCTATTTCAAAGGCCAAAGTCAAAACATTATTATTTTTGCGTATCTGAGAGAATTAATTTATATGATTGCAGTGCCGCAAATGAAATAGCAGCTAAGATATAACCATGCTTTGGATTATTTGGGCCCCTGGGAGCCTTCGAAAGTACAATTTTTGGATGCTCCTTGTTAATTTTGAGGTTTGCATAATTCAAGAAAATAATAAAGAATTTGATTTTAGCGGGTCCTGTTTTGACGTCAAAATACGAAAATCTTTCTGGCTTATTTCTTGGCGATCATTATGGAGGGGGTCGATGGGGCATTTTTGGGAAAATGTTTTCAAATTTTTCTTTTAGCTTCAAATTAGCTCTCTCGCATGATAAGAATGCACTGACTGGCCTATTATTATTAGGCGTTAGCGGGTGTTGACTAGAAAACGGTAATTTCGTTCTTTGATAATAATATTGTTTGTTTCAAATTTTTTGGTCTGTTTTGTTTGCAGTAACTGATGGAGACGAAATGCTGTCAGTGTCGTCGGAAGGGAATGCGGACGATGTTGACTCCCTGGACGACCTGGTGACACCGACCGGGGAACAGTCCCCGCTTAACAGTGACCTTATCAACAGTGCCTTGAGCACACTCAAAGGCCAGAAAGGTATAGCAGTCCCCCCTCTCTACCCGTGGGTGTATCCTCGGGAGGGGTTTTGGAAGGTTGAAACCCCCGTCTTTTGGGTTATCCGAAGCAGCATTTTATTACAATACTTTATTACGAAAAGAGTAAATTTCTGTCAAAACCTCCTCCTTTTCGGTGAAATTTTCGTCAAAACCCTCTCCTTTGATGACTTCAATAAAGAACGATTTGTCAGTTGTTTCGTGAAAGGTTAGTTAAAAGGAGAACAATCGTGAAGATTCGCAGTGTTTAAATTTGAGCAGTCCCTATTGTCGTGGAGGGTTCGCTCATGGGGCATCCCCGAGTTTGTTTGAAATTTTAAATGTAGTGAACTCGCAGGGAGTGGGGGCTGGGATGGGTTGAGACTTGTGGCTGTCTCCCTACAAGATCTGTTTAAATGAATTTATGCTATTCCAGCCCATGTTTTTTCGAAAACAGACAAAGACGAAAATTTTGCACCTCGCTACTTTTACACGAAAATGTGCCGAAAACATTCAAATCTGCAGCCATAAAGTATAGTCGTAATTTTAAAAATGGTTTCCCCTCCCACAATTTTTAGCTGAAATTCTAAAATAACCCCCCTCTTCCCGGATACTTTTGCTGGTTGCGTGCGCTAGTTATCTAAACTTCCTTTTTGAACTCTAAAAACGTTTGATGTAAAAACTCTAAAAATTTTTGCCCCTTAATAAAATTAACATCAACAAATTAACATTAAAATCAACATTTTCATTTTTTCAGTATCTGCCAATGGCCATATTATGGGTGGGCCGAATGGTCTGTTTGGTTCCCTCCATATCCCGGGCAGTGGTACTCATGCCATTGATTTCAAGGGAGAGGCGTTGACCTTCAAGGCGACGACGGCCGGCATACTGGCAACACTGACACACTGCGCTGATCTGATGCAGCAGCGTGAAGACCAGTGGCGCCGACGCCTAGAACGGGTACGTATGCAGTTTATTTTGGGAGGGGATTATTCCTCAAAAAATTGGTGTTTTGATTTTTAAATTGGTTGTTTTGGTTATTTGTTTGAAGTTTTGTGCAGTGTAGGAAAAGGAAAAATATGACGTACGTAGTGCAAAATCGCATATTGACACCTTAAAATGAAAAGTGTTTAGAGGCATGCTCTTCCACAGACATCATTGTATCAAATGTCTTCAGAAGTACAAATTGCTTGAAACTGTTTTTCCTGTGGTACAAAGTTGACTAGACTTAGATAAAATGTATCAAAAATTGTTTTTTTGCAGGAAATTGATCGTCGACGTCGCTGTGAGGACGCCCTCCGCCAGGCCAATCCTGACGCCGTTATCCGGCCGAAAGTGTTGGGTGGTCCTGACTATGAGGTAATTAGTTAGTAATTGTTAATTGGGTAACTAGTTAATATTACCTGACCTGAAAGATGTTGGGAAATTTGGATTGGAAATAACATGGCTGCTGATTGTGTTTTGATTCTGACATTTTTTCCATCTGCATTTTTATTACATAACGCTTTTAGCATGCGTCTCTGAGGTGTGGACGTATTAATATTTTCTAAATAAAGACAAAATGGACTTGCAGTATTTAGCGGTTTGTGTACACTTCTTCTCTAGGGTTTTTTTGTTCTAGGAGGGCCCGCACAGTGCCTTAAACGAAGAGGAGTGGCATGATGCTTTGGATGCGGCGTTGGAGAAGCGAGAAATGGAGGACTTTAGAGTAGGTAGTATTTCTTGACTTGAATTTATTCTGTTCTTTTCAAATGACGTTTGTCGCAACGGCATATTTTTCTGAAATTTGTTGACGCTAACATTTTTCACATTCCGAAAACTTTCAGCACAGTCTCTATAATGGGAATGAACGAAGGATTTTTGGCTAAAAACATTATTTAGAGTAGAACTTGTCCCAGGTGGTGTAATCAAAGAAATTCTTTTCTTTCGTTCGTTCAAAAATGTTTGTTCATTCGGATTTAGTTACTTAATATTTTTTGTGGATTTATGTTTGTTTTTAGGTTGAGAGACTTTTGTCGAGACAGGAGTCGGTTGACACCACTTCCAAACCGTTCACTGCTGTCACACTCAGTCCTAAACATCCACTTTATAAAGAGGTATGCATATAAAATTAAGGGAGTTTTTCCTAATTGGGTTGGATTCATCAGGAGACAATGAACGACCAGATTACATTAGGTAACTAAACTGAAAAAACATAACCAGTATTTACAACGTATGTGGTAGGGATTGCTAATAACAATAAACGTGTAATAAATTTACGTGTAACCTTTCGACAGCAATCCCCTAGGTTACCACGTTAATTTATTCCACCATATTAGGTTATAGCTGGGCTTATTCTATGGATTTTTCTTGGGGGGGGGGCTCTTTGGGGGGGGCCCTCGGGGGGCGAGTCATTTTGGGGGGGCGAAAATTTTTCTAAAAACATGCTAAAAATAGCGCTGTTTTTATAGTAATCCCCAAAAAAGTTCATTTTTAGTGCAAAAATAGCGCTTAAATAGCCAAAAATCGACTAAAAATCTCCGGCGAAGCCGGAAAATTTTTGAAAATTTGGCCTTCTGAGCGATTTTTTCAGGGCAAAAGTTGGTACCAAAAGGGGCACCCACTTTTTTGGGGGGGGGCGATTTTTGGGGGGGGGGGGAACGATTTTTGGGGGGGAAGGGTGTTTATGGGGGGGGGGGCCCCCCCCCCCCCCAGTAGAATAAGCCCAGTTATAGGACAATACTGGACGAACAGAAGAAAACGATAGCTCAACGTTAAAGATTACATTTAAAATTATATCACATTGTAACAGAAAAACAAATTACAATCAAATAAATATATAAACTTTCCCTAATGTAGATAGGGGCGGTGCCTCCCCCGCAATTAACTTGCCCCCGAAATCTCCCCTGGATTTTTACTCCCGTAGTCTTCGGGATTTTGCTTCCCTCTCTCGTGATTTTTTGGGTGCCCAGATTTTCAAAAATTTTCCGGCTTCGCCGCAGATTTTTTCATAAACATGGCTATTTTTAGTTTTGTTTAAATCTTGGCATTTGTGAGAACTTTGCTTTTCTACTTTGCAGTGAAATTTCCCCGAATTTCCCCCGGGGATGCACCCTCTCCAGGAAGAAAATCCCTAATAAAAATACCCTGATAGCATTTTTCCTATTTGTCTTCATTCGGTTTTTTCATGACAATATTATGGTATCTGCGTAGGAACTTAAAATATCGCCTGATTTTCTGGAAAAGAAGGTTCAATCCTCTGTGAGTCCAAAATAATTGTATTTTTCCTGCTGTCTTTTTGTTCCAGATTAATGACAATACCATGGAACAGTTGAAGTATGCCCTGGCCGGGGTGGAGGAGGGCGTCTGGGAACTGTTCGCGGAGGACGGGGAGATGAAGATGTACAAAAGGGAGCAGGAAATTGATGGTTTGGTCTGTGATCCGCTCAAGGCTGTTCACTGTATACAGGTTGCCCCAGATTTTTTTGATTTTTCCTGGATTTTTTAATGATCACGTTTTACTATTTTTGAAGTTTCCAGATGATCCGGAAGTGAAAAGGATTTTCCTGCTCTGATGAGTGGGCAGATTTTGTGAGAATTAGGTAAGCAGTAGTTTTTTTAGGATGTTTTTCAAGAAAGTGTGGTTTCAAAATTGAAAATATGACAAAAAATTTTAAACTGGTGGAAACAACAAAACACTAGGTCAATCTTCTGGGATGGTCGATGATGCTTTCGTTCCCGAAAAATCAGTTAATGATAAAAGTGATTCGCAATTTCATTTTCTTTTTTGCTAAATTTCAGGGAGTCACTGCTCGCGAATATCTGCACTATTTCTTCGAATATGACTATAAGATGGACTGGGATAGTAAGTATAGTCTATTTTTGTGTATAGGTATTTTACATTTTAGTACACTATATTGTTGGCACATTTTTCTGTAGGTGTTTTTCAAGTCATCCCTTACCTGCATTATAATATCATCCATTAGGCCTTCCCTGAAGCCAGAGAGTACGAAAAATTTTCGAAACTCAGAATGGGGTGTGTTCGGCCCCCTATCCGCTCACCGGGCCCGCACCCAGGATTTTGAAAAGGGGGGAGGCCAAAAGTCAAATGCAACGGGGTGGAGGGCTCCCAAAAGTTGTCCATCTTTGCCAAAAAATAGTACATTTGGTGTTTATTTCTTGAAAAAAGTAAAGTATCACGCCGAAGGCGCGAACATTTTTTAAAATAGCAGTTTTGCCACAAAAACAGCAAAAATTTTTCAGTTTATAACCCCAAAAGGGGGTCTAGACCCCATGAACCCCCCTGGGTGCAGCCTTTCCGCTCATCGCTGTTTTTCTTTCATTTAATTTTTGCATTGTTATTGTATTATGTTAATTTTTGTTTAATTATATATTAATTAATTTTGTTTAATTCCAGCCACCCTGGAAGGTGTGACCCTGGTGGAACAGTTGTCGGAGGATACCATAATCTTTCATCAGGTCCACAAGCGCATCTGGCCCGCTGCTCAGCGCGAGTCTCTCTTCTGGTCCCACATGCGGCGGATGAGTAGCCGTAAAGACGCCGGCTCCTATGATCTGTGGATTGTCTGTAACAAGAGCACGGATCATCCCAGTGTTCCTGTGAGTCCGATATAATATTTGGGTGGGATTTGCTGGTTTTAATCAAACTACTGGTTTTGAGTGCAGTTTAAATTGAATGAATTTTGTGTTCGCTAATCCGTGGTTTGTCAACCATACCAAGAGTACATAATACATAAGAGCAGGCCCGCACCCAGGAAAAGGGGCGCAGGCGCGAAAATTTTTTAAAAATAGCGGTTTTTGCCATAAAAATAGCAAAACTTTTCCATTTTGTCATCCCAAAAGGGGGTCTAGACCCCTTGAACCCCCCCTGGGTGCGGCCTTGCATAAGAGTGTTATAAGCTTCATCCTCTTAATATGATAAAGACTGACACATTCACTGCACGAGTGCACGCTAACGGCTGACCTGACAGATTTGACCCTAATGAATAAAACTAATTCGGCCGCTGTGCATGCGTTTTCTAACCGTAATCAAAGACTAACACTGTTTTGTGTTTTCTAGCTTTAGCTTATAAACATAAAATGGGCGAGTGAGCGTACCCTGGTTTCGTCCACTGAATACCAAAATTTGCTCGGCGATTATAGGTCAGCCTTTGGCTTTTGCAGGATGTGTGTGTGACTTTATCGTACATAGATTTTCTTCAGAGTTTATCATTTTCAATTTCCTTCTACTCGGTCTCTCTTTTTCCCTATTGTAGGTCAACTCCAAGAATGTCCGCGTGGGCCTGAATGTGGCCATGGTCTGTCAGACCGTTCTACCGGATGAGGTCGGCTGCTCAAGTCCAGTCACTGCTGACAGGCTCTCACGTGATCAGCTCACATGCAAGATTGTCTATGTGGCTCAAGGTACGGAAGGCTTCATGGCCGGACGAACGTTTGGAGGAGGGGGACCATACATGCAACATGCATGCTGGGGGGGGGGGGTGAAGGGGAGGGTTTCATCCTCCCCAGACCAAGTGCTCACCCCCCCCAGAGTAGTCGCTCACCCTCCGGAATCCGGTGTTTTTTCGATTTTAAAACCCAAAACTCCATTTTACCCCCAAAAACCGGGCCGCCGGTTTAGCTCCTCCCTCAACTTCCCTTCCTGCACATTTTGTGATGCGTACCCAAAGACTTGTTGGCTGGAAGGGGGGGGGGAAGTCCCTCGTGTCCAGGATTTCGAAGATGGGGTCCCGGTTCCTGGAGCGAAAAGTTTTAAAAAGTAGAGCAGATTTTAAATAAAATAAGCTAACAGTTTATTTTTGGTGCCCTTACAAAGGGGAGGGTGGTGGCACAGGAGACTTCTGAAGCTGAAAAAATTCCTAGTATTTTCGGGATTTTTAAAAGAATTTCGTTGAAATAAAGATAATGCTCAGTACATAATCATAATATCAGTTGGTGTGCAAAAATGGTCAGACCTGATACTGGTTTCAACGAACATGCCAAAAGCAGCGCAATCGTCAGTTGGGCTGATTTTGCACCGAAAACGCAAAATGTTTGACAAAATAATTCGTCAGCGTTCTAATTTTTGTTTATATATTATATTTTTGTTTATTTTTGTAATACTCTGTTTCTTGTTGTTTCAGTGAATCCAGGCGGCTGGGCTCCCTCTTCCATCCTGCGGACGGTCTACAAGCGTGAGTATCCCAAATTCCTGAAACGATTCACTCAATACGTTCTACAGAAGACTCAACAGCGTCCGATCATGCTGTGACTCAATCCATGAAAATGTTTTCTTTTCTTTTCCCCCCTTCTTTTTCTCATTCGCTTTCAACCTTTCTGTCATCATCCCGTCGATTTTTCCATAAAGCTTTTCGTTGTATTCGTATTATAATATTTTGTTTAATACTTTACACTGTTGTTTTGTGATTTTTCTTGTTTGGCAAACGCGTCGTGGGGCGTGGGAATTAGGATGATTTCCATGTCTAAATAATCAAAAATTTCGAAGAAGTCAGTTTTAGCAGGCTTCACTTCTTTAAATTGCAATAACTTTTTTGCTTTAAGTTTTTATATTTCTGTGGGTTCTATTAGTCAGTGTGAGCAGAGGATTTGTGTTACAACGGTGTTTTAACTTGAACTTTGTCAACTGTAACTGTTTGTGAACGTGTACACCTACCTGTACATACTTTTAACGTAGTACAGTACAGCTAGCTAGCTTCGTTCGTTTGGTTGTAGTAACTTCCCTACTTGTAGTATGGCATAACTTTATCATCTGACCCTTGTTCCTCTACCCCTTTTGTGGTTTCTGTCTTCCCTTGCAGTTGCGATGCACAACATTATCAATGTTTGTTTGTTTGTTTGTTTGTACATACTATACGTGTAGTGCATTTTGTCGTAGCCTACAGTTAGTTTATAGGCATTGTGGTGTGTACTGTGTATTAGAAGAAGAGTAAGCCACTAGAGGACTCCTCTTCACTGCATTGCGTTACGGTACTCCGACCACAATACGGGAATGTTCCCCCGTTTGGTGGGGAGGCATTAGATCGACAGCGCACACTCCACTCCGTTTGGTGAGGTGAGGGGGGTAGACGACAGCCAATAAGTTAACAGAGAACCCGTCCCCGTTTGGTGGGGGGGGGGGGTAGAGCAGAGGATTGTGGTAGTTTCTGTTTCATTTCCAAAATGGGTCCCCGTTTGGTGGGGGGGTAGCAAAAAGAGGTCCCCGTATGGTGGGGCGGGGGAGGGGTCGCCAACAGCCAATCAGCTTCAGCCAGTCTCAGCCTAACTTGGCGACCCCCCTCCCCAAAACGGGGACCCTCTTCTGCCTACCCCCCCCCCGCCAAATGGGGGGAACATTCGCTTATTGTGATCGGGGCACCGTTACGCAATGCATTGAAGAGGAAGCCCTCTGGTGGCTTACTCTTCTTCTATAATGTAAGGAATTAATTATGGACTATTGATAGTACTGTTTGTAGAAGACGGTTGTGTTTTAAATTCTGTTAATACTGTCCAGGGATGCATCTAGCAAAATTTTGCAACTTTTTAGGATTCTTGACTGAACTTTTGCATGTTTGAAAGCCAAAAAAACTGGCTGCATTGTTAGAAGTCGTTAGTATTCTGTCACGCTGACTTGAACTGAAGCGTTTAAATTTTTAAAATTTTTTAGAAGACTTTGAATTTGCTCCTCCCTCTAAGTTGTAGGCTTGGCCCCGGCAGTTTGGGCCTCTGTGCTTCTCTAATGCTGACGTCATAATATGTTTGCTTAAAGTATTGGGACTTATAGTATTTGACGTCCGTCAAAAACTCCTATATCCAGAACTTGTGGGTTGAACGTTTTATATCCTGTTTGTTGTATTGCATGCCATTGTATTTAAGGATATTTTTCTAGACGTGTATGTATCGTACTTAAATATATATATAAAAACAGTTGAATGAATATCTGTATTATATGCTTGTTCTCTGTTATTTTTTCCGTATACAGCTGCAATCTAAATTATTTTCGATTGCCCAATGTGGTTGCGATGCTGATTTAGTGGCCGTTTTGATGTTAAATTTTATGATTTGGAGAAGAATAAGAATTTTTGAAAATTAAAACTAATCGGTAATTTTTAATTATTAAAACGGAGGTATATGATAAACTTCTTCTTTTCTCGTTTCCCCGCGATTTTTTTCTGAAAAAGATGTCCACTTTTACACATCTGTCTGTACATACCGAATTAACGTACGTAAGCTTTTTATTTGCTCCATTGTCAATGTTTTTGGTATAATAACTATAATAATGATAATAATAATGCTGTAAAATATAACTTATGTAATAGTTTTTTGCTTTTGTCTTTGTGGTCTTGCTGTCAGTTCGCTTATGCTCACTGTCTTGTGTGTTAATGCAAAATGTGCCTGGGTGGGGAGGCTAGGTAGATTTTTGTGGAGTTGTTGTTGTTGTGCAAGTTTTATACGATTAATTAATTGCAATTAATTGTTTGCCCTAATTGGATCAGTTCTGTTGCAGCAATCTTTTCTATTGGGAATTACTTTTTTAAGGTACGTACGTATCAGTACTTCGCTCGTTAGTTCCCCGCTCTAGCCTTATTTCTTTCCAGATTAAAACGTTCATTTGCGGATTAAACGCATTGCGATTTTTAATTGCCGCAATATTATTCCGTTATTGTGAGATTAATTTATTGTGCAACACCGAAAACATAAATCGAAGGAAATAAAATCGTTGTGTTTTTCCTTTTCTTTTATCAGTTTGGTGTCTGTGCGGTGCGTACTGTGTACGTTCTACGTAGTGTATGGATCTGTTTGAATGAGCTGTTTTTGTAAAATTTCAGTTTTGAAATTTAGTTAATATCTAATTTGCGTTTTTGTTAAATTTTGCTTTAAAATCCGGTTTTGTGGCAGTTGTTCTAAAATTTTATTTTGCTGCATTAGCTTGCTTCAAATGTTTGCATAACTTGTGTTTGAGCAGTTATACATAATTTGTGTGCATAAATTGTAGAAAGAAAATATCCAAATGGAATATTATAGAAAACTAAGCCCACCGTATAGGTGTATTTATAATTCCTGTCGCAAGCAGACGCGCGTCGACGCGCCTATGTAACAGGGCTTCAACTATCCCTATATTCCTATTTTTTCCCTATTTTTTCGGAGTCGCCCTATTTTTCCCTATATTGAGTGAAATCGCCCTATTTTCCCCTATTTTTAGGACAAAAAGTTAAATTTCTACCTTTACAAAACTAAACGTTTTTGCGTAAACACTTGAGGTCAATTTTTAAATATTCAAAAAATTTTGCCTGCGGCGCATTGTCTTTTTAATGCAGACGCATATAAGCAGCTTTTTATTAGAGCTCTTTTCGTTTATATATGCTTTCTATATTTAATTTGAAATTTATTAGTTACATATTAAATTTAACTTTAACTCAATTTAAACCTATTTTAAATTTAAGAAGATGGCAGTTTTTGTTGATTTTACTAAAATCTTTTCAAAATAATATGCTACAGCTGCCTAAGTGGTTTGTAGCAACAGAAGCAGCAAGTCTTGGGCTTTCGGGCGATGTGCACCTTACGGCGGGGGCAGTGCTCTCGATTTTATAGGCCTCGTGGATGCCCTAAACCTTGTCTCCACTCAATTCATTCAAATGTGGTATGCAATGCAATGTGTTCCGACATGTGTTAAACCAAACCTAGATCCATGGAAAATTAGGAATACGTTTCTGCAGCCAAAATTTTTGAAAATTGGAAATTCGCATAAATTTAATCTTGACTAGGAATAATCGGTCTGCGAATTTTCAAAATAGCTTCGCCCAGATCGAGCTACTACTGAAAGTATATATATACGTGCTGTCACTGACGCTGCGTATGTACAATGACAACCTCGTTGTAATGCTTTACCTGTTTTCAATGATTTACGTACGTATATATATATATATACACTTTTGTTAACAGAATTTGTTTTTTTGCTAACAGTTTCCAAAAGTCGCCATTCTTTGAAAATTTCATACAGGGTTCGTTTTTTCCGGAAAAAAATTGAGGAAAAGTTGTTTTTTGCTTTTTAAATTAGTTTTTAAAATTGCCTTGATTTTTCCCAATACTTCCCCTGCTCCGGTACTGGTAAAATGGCCGAATTTGAACGAATTTGAGCTGTATCTTTAGCTACAGTTTTAAGCAGAGATATATACGCACCAGGGGTGGGATCTTATCCTGGCCGTGATTGGGCCAAGGCCTGAAATTTGTGGTCCAAATTCAAATTTTTTGAAAAATTCAGATTTTGTGATTGAAGAAAACAAACGCAATGCAATGAAAAATATATACGGACGCTCCTGTTTTTTCCTTCAAATCCGTGAGAAATCTTACGATTTCTAATGTGTACATCTAATTATAATGTAATTCTAATCTAATGTATGTAATTTACCGAATTTTTGTCGTTCGAAATTTAAAAATTTTGGTCAAAATATGTCCGACATATTACATACATTAAAAGATGTCACTAAATTTTGGCCCGACCGGGAGCTCGAGACCGGGGCATGACCACCGAGACCAGGTACATCCCTGATTTGTTGTGGAAGGAAATTTTTGGAATTTTCGGAAAATTTCAAAAACTTTAAATTTTCGTTGTGACCGCTAATTTTGCTGAAATATTATAACTTGTCGAAAAACTGTATATAACCGAGAATTTTACGAATTCTGAAAATACCTGAAAAAACCTGGTTTAGGTTTCGTTGTGCCTTGGTTTCCTGGCTCCGTAAAACCAGTGTACATGAAAAACCATGTCTTGTGGCTAGAAGCTCGTTTGTGACAGGAATAAAGTATCCCTATATTTCGCCCTATATTTTTGTGGTAAAATCCCTATATTTAACCCTATTTTTTAATTTTCCGCGGTTGAGGCACTGATGTAAGCGTCTGCATGCGTTCGTGAGCATGAATTCGCTACAGCTGATTTTAAACGGTTAAAACGGCATGCTACAGTCTGAGGCGTCGACGCGCGTCTCTATGCGTTCGCGACTGTGAGTGGACCTTTAGTCATTAAATCCTTTCCAGTTTTTGTCTGTAAACGTTTTTCTTTATTTTAAACTTATTAATCTGTATTTGATTTTATTTGGCGTTATCCCTTTTCAATCTGTTTTATGTAATTGGTTTCTCTACCTCTTGTTTTCCATTCACAACAAGTTTTTTCTGTTATTTTCAATTTGTGTAGCGTTGACGTTTTGAATTTGTTTACTAATCCATTGTTTTCAAAAGTTGGAAGCGTATAAGCTTATATTCGTTGAAACTTGGGACTGTTTTAAATTATGGATGTGTTAATAACTCAAAACCGAAACTAGTTTTAAATTTTTTGGAAATTTGACTTTGAATATTTTTCAACCTGTATATGTAAATTTAACTGTATATGTAAACTGAAAATAACATTTCTATCTTCCTAGTTTACCTATGTATTATTAACATTACGCGATTAACAAATTAGCTAACATAGAATTATCATTCCTTTACGTTTTCCGAAATTTTGTATACTATTTATTTCTAACTATCTTCGTTGTGTGTAGAAGTGTATATAATTTTCTTAGTTTGAAGTGGTTGCCCGGGACTTGTCTGCAAGAATAGTGTGTATGTATATTTTTGCTTTTATGTTTTATGAGTTATTTTGACTAGTGTGTGCCTGCCTCGAGCAATTTTGGTTGAAGAAATGCCTCACTTTCGCCGTCAAATCATGAAAACAGAAAGCTGTTACCCAGTTGGTTTGAGTTGCCGATTTAAGGTTTACCGTTAGTGGCTGTAGTACTACTACTGTGTTTACTCTGTTCAGATTTCAATACAATCGTTTTCTGAAGCAATTGAGGAATGGGGGGGGGCGGCGAATTTTCCGTATTTCAGCAAGATTTCTGCTTCAGTTCAAGTTTCTTTACTCCCAGACAGAACAGGATGATTGGCTTGGTGGCTGGGTTGAGTACATCGTTTTGGGATTTAATTTTGGAGAATAATTTGTCGACACAAACTTCCTTGAATTATTAACCGTAAACCTGTGATGTATTACCGTTAGTTTAGTAATACCAAGAGTATATAATGGATACTCTTGGTAATACTGAGAGCTAGCCTTACTCCCTAGAGTAGTTTTGCATGTAAATTAGCTTGAAAATAATCAGAGTTTTTTAGTTTTAGATCTTGCATGCTGATAAATCTAATGTTTTGTGTTCCTTTTGGCTTGTTTATATTTCTTATCGGTTGCTCTCGAACTGCTTAATTTGTATTCTATTCTAGAGGTGCACCGAGCCTAAAAGTTAGGGGGGGTCTAAATTATTGTCAAAAATTTTAACTTTTTGATCCGATTTTTCCTTATAATTTTAGGCTTGATCTCAATATTATTTTTACACGTAAATTGACATTAATGTTGTTGGAAGAGACCGGAAACTGAAATTGTTTTAGACCGCTGATTGAAAGTGAAATTAAATTCGATCAAGAGTTTCTCAAGCAAATTATTCAAAAACTTCAGACTTCGCTAAATTTTGGCCCCGGTGCATCCCTACTCTATTTCTATTCTCACTCTCCAAATTTATTCTTATGTCGGATTACAACCAGTTTTTCTTTATGAATCAAAATGAGGGCGGGTGTAACTGTATAAAGAACTTGTTATCTAGTCGGATTTCATGTACGCTTGACTGTATTTTGCCTGTATATATTATACAATATTTTTGGTTGGTTCGTAAATATTTTTGCTTTTATACTTATTATTAATTTGATTAAATCTATTTATTGCAAATAAAAGTGCATAGTGCGAAGCTGGGTTGTTGCGTGGTTTCTTCTTAATGAATGATTCAAGATTTTATAGTCATCGTATAGTCATGTACATTATTGGAAGGCAACATGTTTAAGTTGGATCAAGAGTTCATAATTTATAAGTGTATTAGATGCGTCACACTGCAGTGAACTCCAAAACTATGCTATGCTCACTAACGGCTGACCTCCTCCCCCCACAAATTGACCCACTCTCACACCGCCCCTATATGGGTACGAGGTACAAATGGGGGTCGCTCACTGCTTTACGTAATTACTCGTTTAAAGTAACTGCTACAATTTCGGGAGGGGTATAAGCGTGTATGCTTAACGCATAGATATACAACAGAGATGAAACCGGGTCAGTTCGGGTCACTAAATTGACCGGGTCAGGAGCTCTGACCTTGCCTTTACCCGGTATTTTTGATTGGGGGAAATTTTTTGCTGTTAAAGCATATTTTTCAGAATTTTTACCAGTTTCTACCACCTAAAGCTTCAATAATTACTCAAAAACTAGCAATAGTAATATCATTAACCTGATCGTGTAGCTATTTAAATGCTTGTCATTTAGTGTACTCATAATATTTGTAATGTCCTTCAAGCTTAGATATATAGGTTTGAAACTATGTTTGAATCTTAACTAGAAGATGAAAATTAGGACATGGGCCCTGTGAATCTAAAATCTTTATTTTAAGATCTATAATTTTCCATGCTTTAGCTACTTTAATATATTTTTCGCTGCTGCTAATATTTTTGGAGGGAAGGGGTCTGACTGTGTGTTTCAAATCTCGGTAAAAAGGATAATCTCAGCAAAACAAGCTTCAGAGATTCTGAGTTTTGCTTTACATTTTTTGTAGTTGTTATGGCTTACTATCTTTAGGAACTAATGAATTTTGATTTGATTGGATTTATAGAATATATTGTCTGAATCTTAGCCATAAGCAAGAATAATTCCAAAGAATCTCCGCTGAGTGAAACCCTCAACCATATATATACGTATATAACTAAATAAAATATTTTTTTTTCGTACGCCCCACTCCAGTTGGATGTGCACCTGTTAGGAGTAGTGTCAGCCACGATAATTTTAAATTTTGACTATTGGGGAAGGGTGATTGGCTGACACCGAATAATTGTCTTCACAATTACCCGAGGCGTTTACCAAGGCTGAAGATTTGTCCATCACCGTCTATGTGATGAACGCACCTCGGCAGCTCCACCCGAAGGCGGCCGCCCCTTAACTCTCGGACAATTAATTGACATAGGCGGGTAGGGGGGATAGCTAAAGTCCGGTGCCAGCTGGCCCGTTTGAAAAAACAAAACATTGAAATTTTGTTGAGGGATCCTTCGTATCCCAAGTCGCATGTTTGTGGCCGATTGATGCAGATGGTACATTCTCCAAATCTGATCAGCCTTGTGTGTTGCGTAGACGGTAAATATATTTAAACAAATTTTAATAAGACAAAGACCCGGGGGGACCTTTTTCACCCCCCAAGCCTTGTCTTTAATAGAAATATAATAAACTAACATACTTTTGGTTTTTGCTTACCACTCGCCTGGTAACCCCTGGCGAGCGAGGGGGGCTCCTGGATGGGTGTTGTTGCTGTTGTGGCAGTTTCAGTTGTTGTTAATGCTGTTGCTGTTGTTGTTGTTGTTGTTGGCAACTGCAGGGGGCTTTGATTTGGGCGTAATCGTTGCTGTTGCTGTTGTTGTTGTTGTTGTTGTTGTTGCTGGTGCTGTAGTTGTTGTTGTCGTTGTCGTTGTAGCTGCTGCTGTTGTTGATGGCTGTTGGGGCCTTCAGGGGATGGCTGTGCAAGAGTCAAGACAGTAGTCAACGGGGTAATCCGGAAGACCCGTTAGACACCAGGGTCTTTTCAGTCTAAATTTCGTATTGTTGACGAAAAACGGAAATTTGGTTTCGGCCGGATTTCGACAAAAGTAATCCGTATAGGGCACGGTTCCATTGATATAGTCAGCGACACCGGGGTGGGTCCAAACGACACTGGGGTGGGTCCAACTGACACATGGGATATGATCGGCTGTCTTTGATCGGTGATCGATTATCGATGGAGGAATATCAGGCTGCTGGCAGTGGGTTCGATCTTCGTGCCAGCAAATCCGTAGACGATCAAAACAGTCGTTGAGATCAGGACTAGTGCTCCTGGTTGTGGTTGTAGTTGTAGTTGATGTTGTATTTGTTGCATTTGTAGAAGTTGAAATAGGATGAACTATTGTTGATAAGGCAGTTATTGTGTTTGTAGCCGTCGTTGTGGAATTACCGTTTATGGATGCCAAGAAATGTATCAAAATCAGCTAACCCTCTATTCATTAAAGGTTATGTTGAAAAATAAAATATTTTAATAAAGTATATATATAATATAACACAAAAGTGGTAATGTTAAGCTTTATGATTAGAATTGGATGATGTGATGATGTTGGCAAAGTATTTTGTTCCAATTTGGTTGATTCAAAAAGTTATATATGTTGTACATTTCACATCGAATGCGAAATCGTGCAAATCAGTTTAGATTTGTTCCGGCTAACTTATATAAATATACTTACTTTCCAATGTTACTTTAAGGAAATCAAAAATTTTACCCAACCTCTTATTTTAGACCTCAAAAATGTCGAAAAAGATCAAAAACACTCACCGCACCCCAATATAAGTATTTTTTAATTTTTCCAAGCTTAAATCTGAAGTTTCAAAAATACCGGGTCACCGGGTCAGGGGTCGACCGAGTCACCGAGTCAGTAAATAGTGACCCGGTTTCATCTCTGATATACAAAATATACTAAAAGAGTGATCCACCCCAGTTTGGAACTATGTACCCATATAGGGGGTGTGGGGGGGGTCAGCCGATAACACGCATCGCATAGTTTTGGCTTCGCTACGTAAAGTGTAATACTTTTTATATTATGCACTCTTGGTTAGATCAATTTGGAGTGCACTGGAAAAATAGCTGTTGTATTTAAACAAACAAACACTATTTAGTAAAAAATGAAATTGTCATTTGTGCACCTGAGACCGGAAAAATTCAGGCCTCATGAGGGATTCGAGCCCACGACTTCCGCATTAACACTGCGACGCTCTGCGAGCTTAGCACTGAGTGTACAGTCGCACCAACCTATAGAAGGATTTCGTATCCAATCAAACTGAAGTGACAATGAATTAAAGCGTTATATAACCCGAATATAACATAGGTTAACACTGGAGTTTCAAGCCCCTCACTCCCAGTCCGGATATGGTGTAGGACCTACTGCCATCAGGGGTAAGCTGAACTGTCTAGAAAAATAGATGAAACTGAAAGTCCAAAAAAATCGCCAGCCTCGTCGAAATTTTTTAAGAAAATTCTTATTACTTAAGAAAATCTAAAGTTTGAAATTGTTTTTAAAAGTTGATAATTTTATTGCAAACTTGTTGAAAATTGCGAATTTCTGTTACTATTAACGTTAATTTATGTTTTCGGTATAAGGCCCTCTTGAGAATTTGGGTTGAAAATTAGCCTCCTCAAAATTTTATTGGAACAAGCTTTCCCCCCGAGATCCGGCCATATGTTAATGTATGATAGTGGTACCTAACTGGTAATATTACAGTAATTATAAAGGTATAATAATCCCAGGCTGATTCTAGGCCCATCGAGCTTTGTCAACGTACTACGTAGTAGGGAATTTTCAACCCTCATAGGTTCTGCTCCGTGTTGCGTTGAGTCCAGACTCCAGAGGGTTCGAGCTGAGATGTGGGGAACCGGAACCAATTAGCATAACTTAACAGTTATGTATGGAGTCATGCCCTCATGCCAGGCGCAAATCAGTGCGGCATGTTATGATCTTCATTTGATGCAGACCATTTCTAGGTTTTTATAAAGCTGGGCGCGTTGGAACAGTTAGACCCATGTGTGTATATAATATGTTGACGTTAAATAACAGTGTTTATGTTGACTTGCTCAACTGCGCTACACAATCGCCAAACTTTTGGTGAATACGTATATATATATATATATATACGTAACGTGTATATATATATATATATGTATATATATATATATATATATATATATATATATATCATAGGGGTCGCGGTAGCGACCCCTATAATATGAGTGAAAATGGTCGAATGACCGTGTAAAACAAGGCTGCGCAAAAGCTGCGCAGATTCCTGCGCAGATCCGGCGCAGATTATGTGCGCAAAAAATTGTACGTGTCGAGTTTAGTATGTGTGCGAAGTTTCATCCCCGTACCACTTTCCGTTAAAAAGTTGCGCCAAAAATCGCTTACGAGAGTGATGTTTTTTTCCGGTTCTCCGCTTTGACGTCTGGTAAGGGGGTTTTGTAGCTTCAATAACAACAGATAGAAAAATTTTTGCCTATGAAAACCATATATATTCTTGGAGTACGCAACAAAAATAAGCCGATAGGCTAGTTTTTATGCCTCCCAGAGCCGGAAAAAATTTTTGGCGGGGGGCCAAAGTCGGCCAAAACGTTAAAATGGCCAAAAAGTATGCTTCAAAGGCGCCGTAATAAGTCAGACTGGGCTATATATGGGGCAATACTGCCTATGTGGCTGAATAGGACACATATCAGGGTCGTGCAATTGCTATATGATTTTCCGGTCGTGAGCGTAATTTTTGGGTACTGGCCTGCCAAAGTTGGTGAATTTTGGGTCCAACTTTGAATTTAGTTTTTTTGTTTATTTTGGGATATGGAAGGTTTAAATATTGGATATAAAGGTTTTTGGGGAGGGAGAATCGATTCCCGCTATCAGTTTTTCTGCCCGACTGACCCAAGTTGCTGGGCTGGTTCCACTTTGCCGTCTGGAGGGTCATGTCGGCAACCGTTTCCTGGAGGTCCACACTAGGCTCTACTTGGCCTCTCAAAACTTTCTCTATATGGGTTTTCTGGTGCGCCCAGCTCATTTCCGGTGTCCGTTTTGCTGTGCAACGCACCCATTTTGCTGGGCTAGCTCCACTTGACCGTCAGAGGGGTCAGGTCCAGGTGGTCAAAAATGAAATTTTTAAAAAGTGGTCAAATTTGGTACCAAATGAAAGCCCTAAGTGAGGTGAGCAACTTTTGTCATAGAATTGCATGCTCAAAGTGGCTGTAGAGTGCTGTGGTGGGGTGGGGTGGGGACTTAGGCGATTTTCGGTCAAAAATGAAATTTTTAAAAACTGGTCAAATTTGGTATATACCGAATGAAAGCCCTAAGTGAGGTGAGCAACTTTTGTCCTAGAATTGCATGCTCAAAGTGGCTGTAGAGTGCTGTGGTGGGGTGGGGTGGGACTTAGGCGATTTTCGGTCAAAAATGAAATGTTTCAAAAGTGGTCAAATTTGGTACCAAATGAAAGCCCTAAGTGAGGTGAGCAACTTTTGTCATAGAATTGCATGCTCAAAGTGCCTGTAGAGTGCTGCGGTGGGGTGGGGTGGGGACTTAGGCGATTTTCGGTCAGAAATGAAATGTTTCAAAAGTGGTCAAATTTGGTACCAAATGAAAGCCCTAAGTGAGCTGAGCAATTTTTATCATAGAATTGCATGCTCAAAGTGGCTGTAGAGTGCTGTGGTGGGGTGGGGACTTAGGCGATTTTGGGTCAAATATGAAGTTTTCCAAAAGTGGTCAAAATAGTATCTGCTTGCGCATGGTGTTCGGAAATATATTATGTTGGTTCTTTTTTGCGCATACATATGTAAAAGAATGGAAAACAAGAACCAAAAATGCTCCTTCGTCGCATGTAAAATACATATGAGTACTCTCAGGCAGGTTGTACAAACACGGAAACTAGCCTGTAAAATGCATATGAGTGGCGTTGAGGTTGTAAATTAAGGAAAACAAGTTGCAACGGCTTAACATATGAGCCTGTCCTACAACGAGGCTCATATTGGCGTCACAGTAGCCTTCTTAAAGATCATCAGGTCATCATATTAAAGAAAAAACGAATGAATAGACCACTGGCGGATCCAGGATTTCGTGACGGAGGGGGCGGTAAAAGTTTTCCAGCGTGGGGTCTGGGGGGGCGGAGCCCCCCCAGAAGTTGAAGAAATTTTTTGGTTTTGCAATAAAATCGGTTTTCGGATCTTTAATTCTTTTTATACTGAAGAATAGAACAAATATTTAAAATTCTTGACATTTTTAGGCAAAAATGGTAATTTTCTCGGAAAAATCGGATGCATTTCAAGCTTTTTCTTCGCAGATGCAATAAATATGCCGTTAAAAAGTAGAAAATTCGCGCCGAAGGCGCGAAATTTTTTGGTTTTTTGCCCTTTTTCCTCTTTCTCTCCTTAATTTTTCCTACCTTCGAATCGCGACGGGGGGGGGGGGCCCCCCCCCCCCCCCCCCCCCCCCTGGATCCGCCTTTGGAATAGACATAACATGTAAACATTGTGGCTTGAAAGAAATGGACAGAACGAAGTGAACTGCGACACCTCAAGTTTAACTGTACATGCAAGCTGATGTTTCCCGAAACACCGTGGCACCTACTATTTCCGGAAGCACTATTGTACACATACTGTATTCTCGGAATACTATGACACACTACTCTCACATACGTAATGCTTTCCCCACATGGCTCTGAGTCAGAGCGCAGAGTGGCATGCCGTATAATGCGTATGCACAGTGTCTCAGCGACAAGGTGTGTGAAGGACAATTTTGTAATGAAAAGCTTTACGTGCTATTTATATGAAGGTCAAATATCGACAAATTATATTATGACATACGTACGCCAATATGAGCCTCGTTGTAGGACAGGCTCATATGTTAAGCCGTTGCAACTTGTTTTCCTTAGTTTACAACCTCAACGCCACTCATATGCATTTTACAGGCTAGTTTCCGTGTTTATACAACCTGCCTGAGAGTACTCATATGTATTTTACATGCGACGAAGGAGCATTTTTGGTTCTTGTATATATATATATATATCATAGGGGTCGCGGTAGCGACCCCTATAATATGAGTGAAAATGGTCGAATGACCGTGTAAAACAAGGCTGCGCAGATTCCTGCGCAGATTATGTGCGCAAAAAATTGTACGTGTCGAGTTTAGTATGTTCCTGAAGTTTCATCCCCGTACCACTTTCCGTTAAAAAGTTATGCCAAAAATCGCTTACGAGAGTGATGTTTTTTTCCGGTTTCTCGCTTTTGATGTCTCATAAGGGGGTTTTGTAGCTTGAATAACTACAGATAGAAAAATTTTTGCCTATGAAACCCATATATATTCTTGTAGTACAAATCAAAAATAAGAAAATAAGCTAGTTTTTATGCCTCCCAGAGCCGGAAAAAATTTTTGGCTGGGGGTCAAAGTCGGTCAAAACGCTAAAATGGCCAAAAAGTATGCTTCAAAGGCGCCTTAATAAGTCAGATTGGGCTATATATGGGGTAATACTGACTATATGGTTAAACAGTACACATATCGGGGTCGTTCAAATGCTATATGATTTTTCGTCTCTGTGCGTAATTTTTCGGTACTGGCCGGCCAAATTGGTGAATTTTGGGTCGAACTTTGAACTTAATTTTTTCGCTTATTTTGCTACATGGGTGGCTCAAATTTTGCATACAAAGGTTTTTTGAGACGGAGAATTGATTCCCGCTATCAGTTTTGCTGCCCGAGTAGCCCTAGTTGCTGGGCTGGTTCCACTTGACCGTCTGAGGGGTCAGTTCGGTAACCGCTTCCTGGAGGTCCATAGTAGGCTTTACTTTGCCTCTCCAAACTTTGTCTATAGGGGTTTTCTGGTGCGCCCAGCTCATTCCTAGTGTCCGTTTTGCCGTCTGACCCACCCATCTTGCTGTGCTGGTTCCACTTTGCCGTCTGGAGGGTCCGGTCGGTACCGACTTCCGGGAGCACCATATAGGGCTGTACATAGCCTCTCAAAACATTGTCTATAGGGGTTTTCTGGTGCGCCCAGCTCATTCCTGGCATCCGTTTTGCCGTCTGACCCACCCATCTTGCTGTGCTGGTTCCACTTTGCCATCTGGAGGGTCAGGTCGGTGGGAGGTCATGGGGTCAAAAATGAAATTTTCCAAATGTGGTCAAATTTGGTATCAAATGAAAGCCCTCAGCGAGCTGAGCAACTTTTGTCATAGAACTGCATGCTCAAAGTGGCTGTAGAGTGCTGTGGTGGGGTGGGGTGGGGACTTAGGTGATTTTCGGTCAAAAATGAAATTTTCCAAAAGTGGTCAAATTTAGTATCAAATGAAAGCCCTCAGCGAGCTGAGCAACTTTTGTCATAGAACTGCATGCTCAAAGTGGCTATAGAGTGCTGTGGTGGGGTGGGGACTTAGGCGATTTTCGGTCAAAAATGAAATTTTTCAAAAGTGGTAAAATTTGGTATCAAATGAAAGCCCTCAGCGAGCTGAGCAACTTTTGTCATAGAACTGCATGCTCAAAGTGGCTGTGGAGTGCTGTGGTGGGGTGGGGTGGGGACTTAGGCGATTTTCGGTCAAAAATGAAATTTTTCAAAAGTGGTCAAATTTGGTATCAAATGAAAGCCCTCAGCGAGCTGAGCAACTTTTGTCATAGAACTGCATGCTCAAAGTGGCTGTGGATTGCTGTGGTGGGGTGGGGTGGGGACTTAGGCTGGTTGTGGAGTGCTGTGGTTGGCTCGCTTGCTACTGTTGAAAGATTAGCTTCAGGAGCATACATATATAAAATATTAGAAAACAAGAACAAAAAGTGCTCCTTCGTCGCATGTAAAATACATATGAGTCTTCGTAGGCAGGTTGTACATAAGCAAAAGCTAGCCTGTAAAATACATATGAGTTCCGTAGGGAGGTTGTAAATTAAGGAAAACAAGTTGCAACCGCTTAACATATGAGCCTGTCCTACAACGAGGCTCATATTGGCGTCACAGTGCATTCCACATTAAAGCCTCATTAAAGAACCTCAGCTTCATCCACATTACGGAAAAATGAATAGACATTGTGGCCCAGAAGAAATGGACTGAAGTGAACTACGACTGCTCAAGCTGAACTGTACATGCATCCTGATGTTTCCTGAAACACTATGGCACACCTAATATTTCGCGATACGCTGTGGTACACGGTACACCTAATGCATTCTCGAAACACTTTCACATACACCGCAGAATGCGTTCCCACTTGGCTGTGAGTCAGAGCGCCTCATGGCGTACCGTATTGAGCATATGCACACTATAATGACTGATCAACAAGCTATGTGAAGGATAATTTGTAATGAAAAGCTTTATGCAGTATGTATTTATATAAAAGTAAAATATATATATATATCTGCAAATTATTCGTATTATGACATACGCCAATATGAGCCTCGTTGTAGGACAGGCTCATATGTTAAGCGGTTCCAACTTGTTTTCCTTAATTTACAACCTCCCTACGGAACTCATATGTATTTTACATGCGACGAAGGAGCACTTTTTGTTCTTGTATATATATGTAGCGGAGGTCCAATTTAAAACCGCTTGAAATGGTACTTAAATTCTAACCCAGGAGCTTTCTTTGCATATATTCTAGTCTCAGTTTCCATTTCAAATTAGTGATGTCATCCAGTAAACGTAATCCCCTGATCGATCCCTCCTATATGGTATCGGTTATCGATGATGACTGGCGATTTGATGAACTTCCGCACGACGATGTCCAGGTACCGGCCAATGAGATGCCGGATGTGGACAGTAATGGAATTGGCACGGATAATGGGGTGGCTGGATTACAGGTAGAGAACAGCTAGAATTTTTAGGCCTTAGTTTAGTCATAATTAATTATATAATTTATTTCTTGGGTGATTATTAAAGGCAAGACCTGCTACAAAGTAAGAAAATCGGTGATGAGATAACGATTTTTACTGACAAGAAGAAGGTTATTGGTGACTGGCAGGGGCGCACCCAAGGGGGGGCGGGGGGTGGCCGCCCCCGTCTGTCAGGTTTCGAAGGTCAGAAAAATTAAGATGCAGAGGGGAGGAAAAGCAGGAAAAACAAAAATTTTCTCGCCGTCGGCGCGAATTAACCTTTCTTTGTTTGTTTTGATGGTAGCATATAAGGCGGGGTTGGATGGCTCACTTTCAATTATGTAGACGTTTGTTTCTGCAAAACGCTTGAGTTATAATAAATAGCCATTAGCCGCCAATGTTTTCAAATAATGGTTTTTCTGCATTTTATTGTGCATATTAGCGATGGACAATAGATATTCGGATACCCGGATAATTTTAATATCTGGATAATGTCCGATTTGATAGAAATAGGTATCTGGATATCCGAATATCCGTTTACAATGCAGACAAAGCAATGAAAAATTAGGAATTTTTGAAGAAAAATTGTAAGCTATTAATTTCTTCTAAAGTATTTCTGATACTTCTGAATGAAAGATTGTGGCTTGACTGTATGATAGCAATTCGCAGCGTACCAAAAAGTGACAGAAAAATTAAAATTTTAACTGCGAAACAAAAAATTCTCTTAAACCTAAGTTTCGAATAGCCGGAATATCCGCATACGTGTATGTTAACGTAAAATGGCGGATATTCGGATGGGTGCCCACCACTAGTGCGTATGGACACTTTTTACAAAATGCATACACAAATGCTTGGTCTAATTTTGCTTCCGCTTTCCACAAAATGTCTAAAAATTTCCAAACTGGTGCTACTTTTTAAAAGAGCTCTAGCTTTTAGTTCGGGGGTCGGGGGCTACCGCCCCAGACCGCCGTTTTATCATAGCTACGTTGCGCTGCTTAGTTTGAATTTTATCAGCTTGAGTTATATACCTTATCCGGTGAAACCATGGCGCCTGCCAGAAGACAACTAAGATAATTAGAGGCAGCAAAAAGTGGTCAGAAAAAATTGCTTTCATGTCTAGAATGCAAAAAATCCTCAACTTCTGGGGGGCTGCCCCCCCCTCCAGACCCCCAGCTTTCACGTGTACACGAATACTTAATTCTATTTAACTACCTCAATCAATGAAATCATCTACGTACTACATGCTTGTTCTCAAAGTTAAACTTCAATATAAAACATGTGTAGAAATAAATTTGAAAAGAAAAATTTCAACTTTTGTGCCGCCCCCCCCCTGTCAGACAACTCTGGGTGCGGCACTGGTGACTGGCTTAATTTTTAGACAATTTTTATGACCCCTCCATCGACGGGGGGAGGGGGCTTCACGGAAACGTGCACGCATTCCTACGTTGAACAAAGTAGTGATGTGGATCCGGTCCGATCCGGGTCACTCCTGGATCGGTTGATCCGATGCGACCCGGCGATTCGAATTGACAAAGCCAAAAATCAAATACTGATTGCCTTTGATGTCGGGTTTTACTTTGTCAATACTTCACCAGAATTTTGTCATATCATTTTTACTAGAAATTATTATCTAGAAACCTCGAAAGCAGGCCTGTACTAGTACACAAAGGCAAAATTGTTTGGAATAGGAAATAAAATAGTTAACGCTATGGTGTTAGCTTTTTAATAGATACATATTGTATAAGGTATACACATCTGATCTGCTAGCATATCTACTAAAATTATTAAAAATATGCAAAATGAGGAATGCGAAAATTTTTTACTCAAGCTGTTGTGTCAGTCATTGAAACTGAAGTTAAAACTATTTTGGATATCCGACTGGAACTGAAATTGAACCATTTTATGTAGCTGAAACTGTAGCATTAACTATAAAATGGACGTAAGAGCAAATTACAAAACCTTTAAAACTCATTTCTAAACATGAAAACAATAAAGTATTAAAATCACTGACTAGCATTTACTATTCAAGTTCTAATATAGAATTTGACTTTAGCTCCGTAAACTTTTAGAAGATTATATATGTCAGAAAAGGCTGCATCAAAGAAATAACTGCGAAAACTATAAAATTTTTACTATACCAAAAGCATCAGTTAGCTATCGCAATAGTCTTCCTTTTTGCGTACAAGTTTGTATTTCAACCTAAAGAAACTTAGTCTGAGAAAACCAAAACTTAAAGCAGCAAGCTTTGTAGAAAGGAAATGTGTATTAAATAAACAGCTTGTACGCCCTAAACACTCAAAATTGAGGTGATGTTAAACCTACATCACTTCACTGTATTACAAAGCACCGCTTGTGTTAAGTGCTCTGTATATACATTATGTATATACATTGCTTATTTAGTCGGATCGCCGATCCGCCAAACTCAAGCGATCCGATCCGGACCGATCCAGCAGGCCTACCGATCCGATCCGATCCGGCCTCCGGATCGCGGATCGGATCGCTTTTGCCGATCCGATCCACATCACTAGAACAAAGTAGTATTGTTGACTAGGATTTTGTGTCGGTCGGGCTGCATATCTGTAATCTGTGTAACAGGAATACTCATTCTGTTAAGCTGTGTATCGTAAATATGCAAATGCTTAGAAAGTGAAAGCCGTTGCCTGTGACTGCAATAGCGGCTAGTATTTTTCTACAGTATTTCTTTATAGTATGATGATTACTACCCGTTTATTTTTTGTTGGGAAAATGCCAAAAATCATCTTGTTCTACCCTCCTGTGTTCTTGTCAGAGGCAGATTTTCTGAGACTGTGTATTTTGCATTTTAGGAGACACTGAAGGATTTGGAAAGAAAATGGACTGATTTAGCTTTAAGACGGATTGAAGTCCTCTACAGAAACGATTGATCAGATCAGACATTTAACATTGAACGAACATTCAAGCTTGTTAGCTAGCATCGTTCGTTATAGCTATTCGTGCTATATGTTATGTATGTATGTACTTTATGTTTTGTATTCATACTGTATCTTGCAAATATCTTGTATGTAATTGCAGTAAAGTCGTTTTTCATATTTTTCAGTGGTTTTGTGGAGCAATTCCCCGTTTTGACAAGTTGTGTTACAGCTAAGTATGGCAAAGCAACTGTGTAAGAAAGATTTGAAAGGTTGAAATCAGGATTGCAAGATGTGAAGAAAAGTGTCCAGGGCGGGATCGAACCGTCGAGCTTTTAATTAGAGGGTAGCACGCTCTGCCGCTTGCGGCACTTCCCTGGTCATTGAGAATAGTTTATTGCGCTGATTTCAACCTTTCGAAGTTGCTGATTCTAACAGATATGTCTCTCAGTCTAACAAGATTTGAAAATTTAGAGCGTATTTAAAGTGCAGTACGAATGAAGCTATACGCACTCTTCGGAAAACTACAACATGTAAGTTACATGACTTATTGATTCTTGTGCTACAGTTCTAGCCGCAAAGCACAAGTTGTTCAGTAGCCCTAATGTTCCTATATCTCGTAATTGTAACAGTATCGACACTGGAAAGTGTTTCACTTTGTGCGGGGTTATTAAACCAAGAAATCTGATGTAGTGCAATTGTAACCGTGCAGTAGGTGCCCTGGTAGTTGACAATCATTACCATAGCTCGCTATAATGGAGCCTCGTCTCGATGTCAACCCTTGAACTGCTTGATGTAGTCACCGCCCTTTCGGCAGCCCATCTGAGTAGTCCAGTCACGCGTTGACGCGAAGCTGAGTTCAAATGGGGTGCTGCAATTAGAAGAACTTTCCCCTACCGCTGCTAATTGTAAAGAAATAATGAAAATTCACTGCAAGCAAAGCCTTTGTCCGAAACAGGAGAGAGCCAATGCTAGTTGTAACATTACAATGTGGCGGAGTCTCATCACAACGCAGGTTGACGCTTCTGCGACGTTGTTTGTACCATTACAGCGGACCGCAGCCTTACTGTGCTACACGTTGACGCGTCGCTAACTTCACTATAGCCTGTTCGAATATTTTTTATTTCCTAAGTGCTCGGGCTCTGTTTGCAGAGAGCATTCCTATCACCACGCCAGCATTCTGTCATTTTGTACCCAATGTATTTAGTGTAGTCTCGTATTAATTTTGCAACATGAAAATGTTGTAAAGTTGCTGTTAGGATGTTACAGCACATATACAGCCGAGCTCATTATACTATATGGACAACCAAGGAGGAGCTCCAGTAAATGTTATATTGGGTTAAACTCGCTCACCGCGTCCATTGGCTATTCCCTCCTGTTTCGGACTAATACTTGCCTTAGTGACTCCAGGACAGGTGTTTTTTACTTGTTTTAAATTTTCTTTAGATCCAACCCTGCCTGCCATGAGCAATTCATTTGCCGAATCCCTGATGGCCGGCGCTGCAGCCGGCCTAGCCGTCGATGTGGCCCTCTTTCCGCTGGACACCATCAAGACCCGCCTGCAGAGCCGGGAAGGCTTTGCCCGGGCCGGCGGTTTTCGGCGGATCTATGCCGGCATTCCGTCGATTCTGGCCGGCTCGGCGCCCGGTTCGGCTGCCTTTTTCAGTACCTACGTTCTGGTGCGCAGCAATTGGCCGGAGCAAAGCGCTGACAGTATGCGCTGTGCGCTGACCGCGGCCTCTGCAGGCGAAGCGGTGGCCTGCCTGTTTCGCGTGCCCACGGAAGTGGTCAAACAGCGAGCCCAGGCCAATCCCTACGTGAAGACGCGGATTTTGATTGGTGAAATTTTGCGTCGTGATGGGCTGGCGGGGTTCTACCGAGGCTACGGGGTGACGGTGTTTCGTGAGATTCCCTTCTCTGCCATCCAGTTTCCCCTGTGGGAGTTTCTGAAGAGCCGCTGGCTCAAGAAACGGGCCACCGGGGTGGAGGAGACCACGGGGCTCCGCAGTGCGCTCTGTGGATGTGTGGCTGGATCGGTTGCAGCCGGTGTGGATTTATGATTGTTTATTTTTGAAATTTTATAATACACACAGCAGAATTGAAATGTTGAACTTACAATTTTTGTGAGATTAGATTTTTTAGAAAATGATAGAAATAGTAGCCTGTCAGCAGCAGTCAATAGAAAAGGAGATGTTTCTTCTATTTTTCAAAGAAAAAATTAAAATTTGCTGAATATTCACGGAAAGTACTTTGCTCGAGAACAGCACTTGCTGAGTAGTGTTGCTGCCCGGCCGGCTTTTTGACTCGGCCGGCCGGACCCGGCCGGCGGGGCTTGGGAACCCGGCCGGCTGGTCGGGTAATGCAAACCGGCCGGCCGGTGCCAGTTTTGCCCTATTTTTCATGTATTTTGCAATATTCTTAGCATTAAATGATGCATACAGTTACTCCTGGTTATGTATAACAGATAATATCAAGTATTGTCTTGGTTCTGAAGACCGGCCGGCCGGCCAGCTGTTGAGGTTGTGGCCGGGTTTTCCTACTGCCAACAACCTACTGCTGAGCCCTAGACCTTAACATAGAGCAAGAGTGAGCTTAACATGAGTGACTACCAACATGTAGGGGCTCAGCCATCAGCGTACAGAGCATAGGTTGTGTCACATATTATGTCCATTTTCATGGGGCGAATGTGTGTAGTAGGTAGGAGACAATCTGTTGAGTTGTTTGATTTTTGTATCATGTATTCCTTTTTCTGTTGTAGCCGTCACAACGCCCTTGGATGTGGCCAAGACTCGAATTATGCTGCGTCGAAAGCTGCAGCGGGGGATGCGATTCGGCATAGCCGATGCCTTTCGAGAAATCCTGTCGGATCGCGGAATTCCGGGACTGTTTGCCGGAGTGGTGCCCCGGGTTTTGTGGATATCCATCGGCGGATTTGTCTTTCTGGGGACCTACGATAAGATTAGACTGATGTTGGAGGGAAAGGATAGTTCTGGCGAGAATTCTGAGCCTAATCTGCATCGGCTTCCTTTGATGGATCGAATTCAGTTTGTGCTGGATGAATACTTTTACTCTCTCGCCAGGCGTAGAGAAGGTCCCAACAACTTCGATGAAGTCAGGGAACGAGCCTTTGCTTTTGAAAAGATTGAAAAACTGGGAAAGGATATTTAGAACTGCTTTCAGTTTTTGTTTGTTATGTAATTAGCAATTTACTGTTTTACTGTTAATTGTATTTGTCATTTTTTGCTCTGTAGAAATTTTGTTAGTTTATTAAAGCTGGTTTTGTTAAATTTTTGGTAGTGGTAAAATTAGGCTGCATATGTGGGTAGGCTGGCTGGAAAGAAAAGGTTTTCCGGTTTTCCGGAGGTATCCGGCCGCTGGTTCACGCCCAAAGCTTCCCGGGGGGAGTCGAATTACAAAAGGGGAATACAAATAAAATAGCGTTATTCGCTCGCCCCGACTATTTCGAAAGCGTCTGCAATAATAAAAGGAAATATATAATATATCTCATTCATCCTCCGTGCCCCTCCCCACGCAGTTTGTTTTGTTCCATTATTTTACCATAAAATCCTTTTTGGTCACTAATGTGCCTTCTTTGTAATGGCAAGCCAACACCTAGCTTATCTATAATTACGTAGACCATTAAATACAGAAGCAGATTTATGTTTTAAACAAGGTTTTCGCATGTTTCGAGTAATTTTGTGTCTTCAAATTTGGCATACGAATTGACTAAAACCTACTGCAGGGTCATTTTTCCTAGTTTTCTGTTTTCGTCAAGAATAACAGATATCGCATGTTGAATTTTGAAAAATGGCATCAATGTGCGGTGCTCTTTTAGTACACTTTTAGAAATGTTCCTGTAGAAACTACAGGAATCACTTTTGTAGATGATAAGTACAAAAGCTTTTGTAGAAAATACAGGTTGAGTCTTGTAATTTCTACAGGTCATCGTTGGTAGACCGGACATACTTTGGTAGAATTGATTACAAGTTAGACCAGACCAGTATTCAGTACAAATGAAACCTGTAGTTTTCACTGGTTTACAGGTTTGCTCACAGGAAAGTACTCGATACGCTAATAACGCTTGTATATAAGGGCGATAGTGGTAATAATTTTTGAAGACTGAAATTTTTGAATTTTTTCAAATTTTCAGTCTTCCAACACCCAGTGGGTGATGTTTTGTAACGGCCGCTCCCTGCCGAAAATATTTTGGGAGCGGCCGCACCCCACACCTGCCCGCTCCTTCTGAAATAACAGGTCACTCCAGTAAAATTTACAGGTTTTGTCTTGTAAAAAATACAGGTTTGGTATCTGATATAAGATTGTAAAAAAAGCCGAACAGAACTACAGGTTGCTTTTGTATTTTCTACAGGAAACTCCTGTAATAAAAACTACAGGTTTGCTTAGTATTTTCTACAGGAAACTCCTGTAATTTTTACTATTCCAGAGACCGGTAAAAAATACAAAAGTTACTTTTGTGGAAAATACAGGAAGCTCCGCTCAGAGTTGGACGCGGGCCGAAATTTGCGGCCCACACCCGCCCCGCAGCCCGCACTCAAATTTTCGGCCCGCACAGGTCCGGATCGCGGCCCGCATCTACAATTTTCGGCTTTCGGCCCGCAAAGGCCCGCACAATAAATGCGATTATTTTGTGTGATGAATACTATTTAATGTGTATAAAAAGTTGCATTTTTAATTACAAGTTTTAGTATTTGTGATATAGTATTTAATACAAGAGTATTTTGCTATCAATGCTTCGCAATTTAATCTAATTTAATCAACATGTCATTTCGTTATTAAATCTAAATCTCTAAATCTCTAAATCTGTAACCTGCTAGAAACTTTGCTGCCGACTGAGAAACTAACTTGGTCGGGGAAAAAGTTCACATGCCTGAACGAACACTTCAATAGAGCATTTTGCACTTATCTCTTACGATAAGCTGAGAAATTTGAAAATTGAGGGGACTTCTGATTTGAGGGCCTCTTCCAGGCAACAGGGAGTCAACCTGAAATAATTAGTTTCGAACTTAAGTAATTGTTTTAATAGTATATATATTTAACAATACACAAAATTTGCACATTTTTAAGTAGTGGTTAGGGATGCACTGGGACCTGGCTCTGACCCCGGTCCCGACACCGGTGCATCTCTAGTCGTGGTCACTGTAAAATGTACAATTAGCAGTTAATTCGGGTCTTGTCTCTATCACCCCCACCACTCAAAATTCTTAAAACTTACACAATTGAGCGAATATTTGGCATGGCCATGTTTTCGATGCTGAGTTCAAATATATCGCAAAAGTTTCCGGTTTCGCAAAAATCGATTTTTGCGATTCGCAAGGGAGGGAAACCAAAGGAAACCGAAATTTTTGTGTTGAATTTTGTTGAACATTTGCATGCAGAGGGCTTCTGGATGGTGGAGCACGAACCTGAAGTCCACTTTTCGTTTCTCGTATTTGTTATAGTTCGGTCTAAGGTAATGTTGTAAGCTTAAGATGTAAGCTTGCATTGAGCTAGCAAAAAGCTGAATCGAAACCTACACCATATTCGTGTTCTGCGATCCAGAAAACCTACATATTCAACTTTTCAGCAAAATCAAAGACCAAAATGTTTCAGAAGCCCCAGCATTGAAAGAAACTAATTTTGAGAAATCGACAAATTTTGCAATGTATTATTTGCAATTTATCTACGTTTAATTTTTGACAACAGAATTTCTGAGTACTCACTTCACCAAATGCGCCATGCTTGCCTACCAGACGCAAAATGTTTGGAATCGCACGCATTTCAATTCCAGAATGCGTGAGTAAACAAATTTTATTATTTTAAAGTAGCTTTCTTATGTAGCTTGTATGATTTTTTGTAAGTTTGTAACTTGTAGCAAAATTCTAGTGTTATTTTGTTCTCAGCGTGCTCGAAAACATGCGCATTCCAAATTTTAGCTCAATTGGCCAAGCTTGAAGAATTTTGAGTGTTGGTATGGATAATCGAGAAAGGAACCATTAATTCAGTGTAGGTTTTCTTATTTCAAAGTTAAAAATATTTTATAAAGCCTTTAAATTTAAGCTTAAAAAGTTATACTGTTACAATAAAAATCAGCCCGCATCGGTCCGCGCGGGCCGCTGCGGGTAGTAAATGTCGGCCCAGCCTGGCCCGCCCCGCGGGTACCCGCCCCGCGCGTACCCGCGGCTCGCGTCCAACTCTGGCTCCGCTAGTGACTGACCGCACAGGAGCACTTTTGTCGAGAACTACAAGAATTCCTGCAATTTCTACAGGAGTCTTTTTAAGAGTGTAGTGCTAAAGATGCTTAAGACTTGTTGCTTTTGAGATGATGCTTTTGAGACGTGATGACTTGAGCTAAAGATGCTTTTGCACATGCTAAAGAGTAACTAAAATGCTGAAAAATGACCCTCGGCAAGATATTACTGTCTTCGCATACGAAGTTTCAACTTTCTAACATAATTTAATCGAAAGTAATCCTTGTTCAAAATTTCATTTTAATTTTTCCAATTTGTGAGTTACCACTCAACTGTGAATGCTACATTTGTTGAGAATATGCAAGTTTTCTTATTTAATGCGTTATAGCAGTCAATAGGTTCCATTACAATTTTTTTTAGTCTACACCAGTGCGGCAAACGATGCCACCACATTAAGGAGAGGTCGCCGGGTACCAGAGTTGGCAAATGGGACGAATTCTCCAATCCCATCCCATCCCATCCCATTAGATTTTCAAATTCACCGTCCCATCCTATCCCATTTGTCCGAACTTGCTTGTTCCAATCCCATATAATCCCACTTGCAGTATTTGACTTTACACTTGCCGTAGCATTGAAATTTTAATATTGGCATAAGGTCGTAAGGTGGTGGTATATATCCTTTTGTGAGAGAAATTTAGAAACGCAATAAACTTTCGCAATTTTGCAATTTTACGAGTTGTAAATAGTTGACACATTGTTTTAAAGCTTATAATCAGTAAATACGAAAAAAGTAAATTTGCAAAAAACCAGCAAAATTTTTTTACATACTAAGTTTGTTAGTATTACTAACTAAATATAGACCATCAAACTTTGAGTATCGATCTCTCAAAACTATAGAATCGGGCAAAATTTCATTTTGTGCCATTTTGTTCATTTTTTGATAAGAAGGACATGTGAGTCGAGAAATATTTTATGGATTTGGCTCATCAGGTTTAAATATTCCAACTCCAGAAAATCCGCCATGTGTGCGATGACACGAAATTTCTAACTTCGCATTGAGTATTTTCGCAGCTGGTGTGTAGTTCAAGTCAAGAAAAGACCCACCGCAATACTGAGAATTTTCATCCTGCCAAAGCTTTCGTGAATTCATGGGGTAGTTTTTGAGAAATTGGTGTTTAAAACAATCGCGGTTTTGCCAAATATGTGTTTCGGCAAATCTCTAGCTTAAGGTGCTGGTATCGGTTTGTGCAGTGCTTTTGTGGGTATTTTTTGAAACGCCATAAGTTTCGCAATTTTGTGAGTTGGGAAGAGCTTTATACATCATTTTAAAGCTTATAATCTGTAGATTCTCATAAAAGTACGAAACCAGTAAGAATCTGCAAAAAATAGCGAAACTTTTCTGACATACTGACATCTGACAGGCTGAGTATGGACCAAAAATTTTTGAACAGCGATTTCTCAAAACTGTGGAATCAGCCAAAATGTTTTCTTGTGCTGTCCTATAAAGGACATGTGGGCCGAGGGACATTTTTTTGGATTTGGCTCAACAAGTCTCAGTACTCCAGAAAATCCGGCAAATGCGCGATGACACGAAATTTCGCAACTTTCTATTCAGTTTTCTCACAACTGGAGATGTTTTAGCTCAAACGAAGAAAAATATCCCTCCGCAATAGTGCGAATTCTCTTTTTGCCAAAAATCACGCGAATCCATTGGGTAGTTTTTGGGAAATCGATGTTCAAAACAAAATAATCGCAGTTTTGCCAAAATGGTTTTTCGACCAAATCTCTAGCTTAGAGCAACAAGCCCGGCTAATATTCATTGATAAAATGTGCAATGAGACTGTGTATCGATTGAGTATAAATAAACCAAAATTGTCCGTACGATTTGGCAGTAATTTACAAAAAAACTGATTTCCTCAAAAACGGCCATTTTTGGACCCCAAAAATCGTTTTTTGCTTATACTGACTTAACCACAAGAGATAGCTCAAAAGTTGTAAAAGCAAAAATGTTCATTCTTGTGCCCTCTTTCCAGCCATACCAACCAATCTGGTATCTCGACTATGTGCTGAGAGAATAATGGCAAAAACCAAAAATTTCCTATCTTTGCACCTCAAAATGCGGGACTGGTCCCAGAATGTTAAAGAGCACCGAAATAGTATATTTGGAAAGTTTCATCTACTTTCATAAAGAATTAAAGCCTATAGGGTCAAATTTACACAAAAAGCACCTTAAAGCAACGAACTCCAATAGGCATTAGTAAAATATGTAATTAGATTGAGATATATAAATATACGATATATAAATTGAGTAGAAACTAAATCAGTAGGACTAAATCGATTGAGTATAAGTAAATCCAAATTCTCCGTAAGATTTGGCAATAATTTTGACAAAACTGATTTCCTCAAAAAATGGCCATTTTCGACCTCCAAAATCATTTTTGGGTTATACTAACTAGAGGGTAATAACTAACTAACTAACTAACTAACTGACTAACTAACTTATAACTAACTTTGAGGTAATTGTTTGTCTGCTATGTCGAATAGGAAATCGAAAATGCAATTTTTATGATAGTAATATAATTCTGCGCCAAAAAATCTCGAAACTGATCTAAGATACCGGGTAACATTTGCATAGTTTTAAAACTCTAAACAGATACTGTGTCACTGTGGAATTAGAATTTTGAATGTAGGTATTTAAAAAATTTTCATTAATTTTTGAATTTATCGAACTGCAGAAGGTCGCTAAATTCTGTCGCTTTTGATAACCAAAAATGAGGGTCATTAAGTTTTGTTTAGCTGCATATTATAAAAAACTAGAGGTCCTAACTAAAAATTCTAATTCCACAGTGGCACAGTACATGTATAAAGGTCTCAAACGATACCCAATGTTGCTTGGAATCCTTTGCCAGTGTAAAGATTTTTTAGCGCAGAAATTAATTTTTTCTGTAAAATTGTGAAAATTGCTGATTTTTACAAACAGGCATTTTACGACCAGGCTATATTTCAAAATTGCACATTTTAGCATTTCGAAGTTGAATTGCGAAGATTTGCTTCAATTGGCTGCAGAACTCGCTCATATTCAAATTGCGCACAGTTGATGGCTCGAACTTGCGGAGAACTAAACGAAACAACTCAAAATTTGAACTTGATATGCACGACATATGTGGTTGGTTTATGTGTGAAAATGAACGAAATCTGTAATCTAAAAATTTTTCATGATAGACCCCCTTAACTGCCGGCTTAATATAGGTCAAAGGTCGTAAAAGCAAAAATGTTTATTTCGTTGACCTTTTTCTATTTATATCAACCAATCTGGTGTATCGATTATGAACTGAGAGAATAATAGTGGTAAAACCAAAGATGTTTTTATCTTTTCACATAAAAATGCGGGACTGGTCCTAGAATGTTAAAAGAGCACCATATTTCGAAAGTTTCATCAACTTCATCATAAAAATAGGAGCCTGTAAGCTTACATTCACACAAAGCGACACCCACCAGCACCTTAAGGTGCTGGTTCGGGTTCGTGTATTTTTGGGCTTTAAAAGTGCAATTGTCGTTGAAAACTATACAAATTTGCTACAGTTACATTATTTACCCTATAAAACATGTTAGAAAAGTCGCGGCTTGAAAATTTGCGTTTTGGAGAAATTAGCTTTATTCCGCCATAACTTGCACTGTTACCATCCTACATGGATGAATTTATAGCCATTCGAATCCTCTCACCAAGACCTACAACTTTGCTCTTGAGAGTTTTCTTCGATTCCTTAAGGTTTAAGAGATAACAGCGAAAATTGATTTTCGAGGTCCAAAACCGGCCATTTTTCGAAAAATCAAATATTGCAAGATTTCGACAGCTTCAACAGCGCTGGTCCATCGGTCAAGTATTGTCGATATTTGTGGTCTTAAAGGACATCTTACGCCTAAAGGAGAGCTCTCTGCGGTATCTCTGCCAGCGTACAGCAACGAAAATGTGAAATTTTGAAAATCGCAACTAGATTGTTTTGAACACGGATTTCTCTCAACTCATGCAATCAATTAAGAAACGGCTTTACAGACGTAGTCTTGAGACAATTGCCGAGGGCAATTTTTCATGGTTTTGCATTTTGACTTTTCAGTTCGAGAGAAATAAGCGTCCAAACTTGAAAATTTTGACGAAAATCGGACAAAATTTACGTTTTTCTCAAAATCTTGAGCTTCTTTACTCGTTAAACAATTTCAGAAAAAATAGCCCAAAAAAGTTTCTTTTGAAGCCTGAACTGGTCGCTTTTCGTTAGCTTTCCCAAACTTCGAGAAATCCATGTTCAAAAATTGTTTTCATGTTATTGCAAGTCGTTGTTCAAATATCATGTTGTTCAAGCCGAAGAGTTGAAATGAGACAGCTATACTGTACCTAGATGTAACAAGCCCATTCTCAGCTTTAAAATGATATAAAAATTATTGTTGAACTCCAAAAATTGAGCAAATTACAGTCTTTCAAAATTTGCTGCAAATACCCGACCCAGCACCTTAAAGAGCTCCATGTTCTGCCTTGCCGGTAGTCATCAAAACACCAATCATGAAATTGAACAGATAATTTGATGCCAAATTTACCAAAATGTTTCACTGTTTCGAAATTTGGAAAAGGTGTTTGAAGGCATTGTAAGGCAAAATGATCCCACGAAATCCCACTGAT
>JASAND010012350.1:0-21563 GCA_030248195.1 Trissonchulus latispiculum
TTTAATATTCAATGTATTATGTACAACTGCTGATCGTTAGCAAGCGCACTGTTTTCTTGTCTGCATTTTCTTCCAAAAATTTATGCAAATCAATTTTGTTCGACTTGTTTGTTGTTAGCGTAACAAAGTTTCAGCCTCCTTATTCTGTTCTGTCTAGACACCTCCTTAAATGAGTTTTGCTTATGACTAATATTGCGGCCCTTTTGTTGACTTTATTTTGTTCACTCGTTTGCGATTTCTTACTTCCGATATAGCGAAATTCAATTTTACTAGAACAGTTTTTTCTACTAAAGCCCTTTTCCCTGCAGCAAACATAGCTTATTAACGCATGTTGTCAAAATAGTTTGTAATATTTGTCGCGCTCAGCTAAACATTCTTGTTTATTAAACAAATAGATAGGCTGCTGTTATTTATTATTTGCTGCTATTTAGAAACTATGGTCCTTGTATTTGGACGTGGACGTAGTCGCGGCAGTGCTTCATATTGCTTCTCGGCCTTTTGGGATTATATTGTTAATATTGCAGTGCTCTATTCAATTTTGCCTATTCCTTGCCTCTACTGTATGGTTGTTATTATTATTGTAATCATTATTATTAGCATATTTATTAATTATTTCTTTATTGTGATGGAGTTTTCTAACCATGCAGTAGTCCCTGGCCGCCATGGAATTATGGCTCTGTGAATCGGCAGTGTTCACATCGATGAGGTGGAGGTGGCAGACCAATTGCGCCATTTGAATGAGCTTTTCAAATAAGTCCCAAGTTTTTGTATCCCTGCCAATAGGTCAGACCAAGAGTACATAAATACACAAGAGTGCGACATCTGGCATTCTCAAAGTTATCAGCTTACGAGCAATGCTCTGCGCCCTAACGGCCCATTCACCATCCCCCTCCACCCCCGCAATTGCGTACCTAGTAGACCTCCCTCGCGAATCAGCACCTAGTACCAAGAGTACATAATAAATAAGAGTGTGACAGCTGGCAAGCTTGGGCAAGCCCGTGAGTAAGTTTGCCTAGTTTTTATAGCAGCCTGAGCACTGTGCATGCCCTTTTGGCTTAGCTCCTTTGAGAGGGCACAAGCAAGAAAACTACGCGTGCCCTCAGCTAGACATATTTGCTCTCGGCTCCTGGGCGGTCCCCTTGATTTTAAAAAGTTTTCCAAAAAGTCTTCAAAAGTCTGTTTGAAAGGAGGGGATCCATTGTCGGGTGAGACGTTACCCGTCCAGGAATTTTCAAATAAAGAAACATTTCTTGAAATTTGGTTCCAAGTTCTGCCTAAGTTTTTTGTGGTCAATGTACAAAAGCCTACGCGGGCAGCGAAACTTCAAAAACATTATTGTCCGTCGCTTGCCATATTAACACAAAAATAATGTTGTTAATAAAGATATGTTGAGAATTTCTAGGTATTGTGCCTCTGAGGCTTGTAGGGAAAATGTTTTAGGGTCAATTGTAAACAAGAACAAACCGGGTAAATATAGGTTTACGGCGGGGGTCAGAGGGTAAAGCTCCCCTGTTGCCGTCGGGCCAGATTGGCCAGAATTGCCGATATTTAAACAAAAATGGCCGTGAAAGTTTAATTTTTACAGTAAAAAGTTTCCAGATTCACCGAATCCATTAGTTAAAAGTTCTAAATTTTTCGTAAAATTTGGCCAGAATTAATAAGTTTTAAAAAATAGAAGATTTTGTTGCGAGCTATGACAAAATCGCAAATTTCAATAACATCAGCGTTAATATTCCTGACATTATTAGTTTGTTTACAGAACAAGCCTGTTCAACATTTTCAATGCAGGTTACAAGCTTCCTCAAAATTTTCTTGGGGCAGGCACCCCCCCCCCAGTATTCGACCCTATGTTAATGTTTACAAACTGTAGAAATCTCGCTTATTTTATGTTTTGAATCTACATATTCTGTTACTCTTGTACCTGCTTGCGCTCTGAATTGGCACCTGTTAGTGGCCGGGCTGTTGGGACCTAGGCACTGGCTCAGGACTGCTTTTCAACCTACTGTCGCCCTTTACTTCCTACCTACAGGCCTGGCAACGGCCACAGCTCAATTCTTGATGAACATATTAATTAAAATATTAACATTAGTGACGTACACCGGATATTTTTCTTATCCGGATATCCGCCTATTTTGCGTTAACAAATAGCTGGTTATCCGCCTATTCCAAAATTAAGCTCAAGAAAATTTTCCGATTTCGCAGTTGAAAATTTCAATTGTTATGTAAATCGTTTGGTGTGCTGCGAGTTTATATCATACAGCCAAGCCGCAATCTTGGTTTCAAAAATATTTTCAAAAATTTTTGAAAAAATATTTTAAGTTTTATTAAAATTTTTCATTAACTGAAATGTAAAGGGTATGCAAATATCCGAATATTTTTTAAAATCAAATATAATCCGGATATCCGGTCTGTTTATGTGCCCAGCGATCCCAGAAGTAGGAACCCTGGCAAACTATACGCTATGCTAAAATTAAGAAATATATTTTGGAGATTTGCTGGGTGTCATAACACCACTTATCTCCTTTTAAAACTGTGTTTCAAAATTCAATCGGAAAAATCAGGAATCTCGGTTTTTCTGTTTAAAGAATTTCTTTTTTCTTTCAAACCTTTATAAGAAATTCTCAGGGTTGAGGTTATTTGTACGAGTTTTGTTTGTAATAGAACTCGGTTATAACATTGTATCAAGAGTACATAATTTATAAGATTATGCCAAGCGCCACACTCTATGCAGTCAGAGCCAAAACTATGCTGTGTTCGCTATCGGCATACCCCCTCCCCAAACTAACCCCCTCTCACTCCGACCCTATATGGGTACGGGGTCCAAATGGGGGTAGGCTCACTCGCTTTATGTTTATGTGCTTAAGCTCTAAAACACAAGCAGTGCGTAAGTGTAATTTGTGTCTGTTTCAAACTTTAGAACACAAACATAGCGGACGAATTTGCTTTGTTCACTGGGGTCCAATTTGGGGATGGGGTAGGCCGTTAGCGAACAGAGCAATAGTTTTTGCTCTGATAAGAGAGAGCTTGCCAGTTGTCATACTCTTATATTATATACTCCTCGTTGTATTGTGTTTCCCATTTCAGACAGTAGCGGAACCCAATTCCGTATTTCTGTGGAAATACTCTTGTGGAAGGGAAAATTAACCATTTCATGAGTCAACTTTTCAGTTGCTCTCTTTTCAATGAAGTATATTCTTTGCTTTTCTTCTAGGCTAACCAGTGCACGCTTGTATACTGTGTGTGTATTGGAATCTTTTCTTTCTTTCTTTTGCTCTGCTTGTGGAAATGGCTCCGTCTATGAAAAAACGGCGTGCCTAGTCTAAAGCTAGAAGTCGACGGGGAGCCCCCAATCGTGGAGCTCACAATCGAGCTGACAGCCGCTCCTCTGGGAATACTAACTTAGCCAGTATATATTTTCAGTGCAAGTGCGCGTGTCTTGTTGCAGTGTCAGTTGTCCAATTCAATTGGAGGTCCACCATATCTGTCCAAAGAAGCTGCCACAAGCCTGAAGCAGCTTCTGAAACCAAAGACAGCAAAGATGATGACCGCCTGCTTATGCAAACACCTGACTGCAAATGGGCCCCTCACTGGCGGTGGCGAACAGGAACAGGGCAGAAGATCCCCATAACCATTAAGCGGACAGAATGCCTGCATTTTCTAGTATCACTTGCAGAAATGGTCGTCGCGTGGCTAAATATGCCAGCGGCGTTATGAAGCCAGCAAAAGTGCGATTAAGATAAGCCTCGTAAGGCATCAGCATACAGACTCCGGAATCGAACTGAAGCCTTACTGGGCTTGTGATTTTCTTCTCCCTTCCGATGCTAATATCAACTTAAAGTGTTCAATGCCCATGCAGCCTCTACAATCGAAGCACCTAAAAAGCCGGAAGGTAATTTCAAATGCACAAAGTGTGGCAGAACATTACAAAATGCGCGAGGCCTCTCTAGTCATGCTCGCACTCACGTGAAGCCTGAAAGGAGCCCAATAAATAATAAGTCCACAACTGACAAATATACTGACAGTTGTGCAAAAGAAGCAGACAGTATATGTAATAAAAATGCAGACAGCAAATGTAATGAAAACAAAATAGCTGAACCTGCAGCAGCTATTAGACCAGTAGCGGAACCACCAGAAGAGGAGAGTATTTTCCAAAATAAGGAATGCTTCCCTGAGGATGACGTACCGGAACGGTTCGACTCACACTCTGGCGCTCAGTTCGTATAGTTCAGACAGTCCGAGACTACTGCACTCAGACCTCATAGAACCAGAAGTTCTGCTAGTCGAAACAGCAGAAATTGACAACCTTGCTGTTCCGACCGAAACTGGCTAGCACGAAAGTGGCGACACTTTCTTGCAGTGGCGTCTCAAACTTCGAGCAAACAAATGTGTTTCCCTGGCTCTCGCCATGGAAAAAGTTAAAGTAGTCACCGAAAAATATTCTATACAGGCAGAACAAATCCCATTACTCAATTGTTTTGAGTCGTATAAGTATTTAAGCGTCTCTGTGGGAGCTGATAAAATTGATTGATAAAGATTGATAAAGATTGATAAGACCCCAGTAACGAGCCTATTAGCAAGTATGAATGATCAACTCTAAAAACTAAGTCGTGCGACACGGCAGAAATTGGATGCTATCGGCACGTTCTTACTGCCTTACTGGGATATATTGCTTATTTGGCATAACCAAAAAAGGCAGATCTGCTCGAGCTTGAAAAAACGTTAATTCTCGTAGCAAGGAAGATCTGCTGATTGCCAAACGAAGCGCCGAAGCATTATATTTTCGGTGACAACAAGAGTGGGGTCCCTGGGCTGTTGTCGCATAGAGAAGCATTCGATGTTTCAACCTTCTCCCATGGCTACAAACTGCTGGCGTGCCCGGGCAAACAAATAAACTGTCTCGCATGGGAGATCCTGAAGTCTACCTTAAGCGAGTAGTTGAAAGTCCTACAAATTACGACATTCTTAATTTTCTGAATGACAAAGCTGACGGACGATTCAAGTCTACTTTGCCTGGCTGCACAAGTCCAACTGAGACTTGGTGCAACTTCCGGAAAGCAGTGCTCTGGCTCAGACGCATTATAGATGTGCAATATGTGCATGTGCAATATGCATGTGCTCTCTGAGTCCAAAGAATTTCTGCTTATCGTTGGTGCATGACAGAGCGCCGAGCAAACTGTCATACCGGAACAGAGACATAATGCGTACAGAGCACTGCACCAAACCTTGGCTGCCCAGATAGAGCAACTAAGTCTAACTACAAAAGTCAAGGTAAAACACTTCATTCTATTTCAGCCTCCAAGCTGAATAGCAAGTTTGTTTATGCAGGATGGTAAGTTTGTTTCCTACAAGGAGTTCACGTTTGTGCAAAAACCACGGCTGAACTTGGTGGATCTGAATGGAGCAAGGCACAGAAAACCTGACAAGGAAAGGTGTTCGGAAAAGTGTCGGCGGTGTGGCGAATGGGATGAAACATTACCTCATGTTCTTTGTCACTGTAATTACAACCTCTCTAAAACCGTTACCGCTGGACATAATTCCAATTCAAAAACGGGTCATTGACGCCACTAAGCGTCACCACCCCAATACCTCTATCGCCACCCCAACGCTTTTATACAGGTAAATCAAGGCTGCAACTTCACACGTAGACAAGGACGACCAGATATTGTCTATGTAAATAAAGCGAAAAAAGCAGCGGCTATAATTGACATAAGCTGTCCATTTGAAAATGGAGCTGGAGCCTTCAGAGCTGCAAAATTGATAAATACCGCTCCGAAGCGGACGCTCTTGTGGCCAATGGCTGCAACGTCCATTTAGATGCCATTGTACAATGTCCGCCAGGAACCTTTAATCAGGTAAATGCTGACATTCTCTATAAGCTGGGCGTTACCGAGCGGTACCTGGACAAGACGGCTAGGCTTACAATTGCTGACATAATCAACCTGCCTAGTCAGATCTACTGGCGGCACATAATTGGAGACAGTGTAAAACGCCAAAGCTGTAGAAGCGATAGCTTCAATTTTAGATTAATTCTAATCGATTTCGTTTTTTCTGTATACATTTCTTTGTTATAGCCATACAAGCCTTGCTTTCTGCCTTCGGCCAGAATCTTTAGGGCCAAGGCAAAGAAATAATGGCGAATATGCTGCAAATGGTCCAGGCGGAGGTGGTGACATTCGAGACCTTCTGTCTGAACCAATATCAGACAGTCACAATCAGTGTTGGGACCCCTTCCCCAAACTGGAAGTATCAGAGGTGGTCCTTCTGCCGGAGACCCCAAACCAGGGCCCTCCAAGCAAGGACCCTCCAACTTCAAACCCTCCGATACTCTCCCTGGACAATCGAAGAAACCGGACGTTGAATCCAAAGTGATCACTATCTCCACTAAATGCTGGATCATTGGCGATACCCAAGCTTCACGCATTGACCTCAAAAGATTGTGTCTACAGCTGTACATCTACAGGGGTTTCGGCCGGACAAGCCCTGCCCCGGTTACAAAATTTACGCTGGATACGACAAAGCTTTCGTATGTCATCTTCATATCTCGGGTCTGTCGAACTATCTATCTTCCCACTTGGCAACGGAAAGAGTTCGTCAGATAGTCCCGGTCGTCGGTCCCGTCCCTACCAAGTGATCTGGGCAGACCATAGTCAACATCAATCGGGAAATGGCCCTGCTGGCTGCGGAGAGCGACAGCACATTCGTCAATATGACTACTACTGGCTGTCCAGTCCACTACGAGGCTGTCCCGTGCTCTGTTAAATCCGGCATGCTTGAAGGCGACGATCTCCGTATCACCAAAAAGATGGCTGGAGAAGTGATCAAGAAGCCTGGCCAAACTTACTGCTTCCCTCTCACTCATTGGGCCATCAAATTTATCAAAATGCAAGCCGAGCAGAAGCCCAGGGGCGCCAGTCAGGTAAACGAAGGTCATGAACCGATGAACTGAAGATATTATTTTGTACTGTCTGCTACCTGGCATGTCAAACCAGCTAGACAACTGTTATGCATTAACTTTGTTGTATTGCATGCATAACCTATTATTTAACAGTAAATGAGTATCTGTTCTTATCAGCTTAACCGTTGGTACGAAAGCCACGTGCTCTCTGAGATTAAAATTATTTTTAGAGGCGGACAAGTGACTCAGCCTGCTGAGCCTTGTGTATTTGAACTAGGTTATACTTGGTGGACTTGAATAGCACGAAAAAACGAAAACCTCGAGATAAGCAGTTGGCAAAGTGTCGGCGATGTGGCCTTTGGCCGGAAGCATTGCCTCACTTAAGGAATCACGACGCAGCACAATGCAATCCAGGATAGGATTGTCGCAGCATTGCGTCGCTTCAGATCAACAGCGGCGGTCTCAGCCCGAAAAGAATGCTTTGCTACGAAACGCGGCTTGAGACCTGACATAGTCGTTGCTGATGATTCCACAAAGGAGGTGTTTATTCTGGATGTAACGTGCCCGTTTGAAAACGGACCTGACGCCTTTAGAGCGGCCAGAGCAAACAAGGTTGAAAATATGCTCTGGAAGCGGATTACTACCAATCTAAAGGTTGTAAGGTCACCCTGGATGCAATAGTGGTGGGTTCGTTAGGTGCGTGGGATCCAGCCAACAATAGTGCTCTGAGCACAACTAGGGATCCCGAGACGTTACTGAGAAAAGATGGTGAGATTCATCATTATGCACATCATCAACCACTCCAACCAGATCTATTGGCAACACATCCTGGGAACAAATACAACCCTGTCAAAGTGCAGAAGTAGCTGAATGTTTACACTATTTATTAATATGCATTTTTGGTTGTTTCAGAGATGGCACAATGCGTCTATCAAAAGGTTTTGAGTACACCATCATAGCGAGATTCCGCAGAACCAATACAGCTGGGACTGAGCACAAAATAATTCCACGGAAGTAAGCTGACTTGGCAGGAATTTTGCTGATCATTGATGAAAAATGTTTCCACGGAAACTTGCTAACTGCAATGGAAACTAGCCAGCCCTGTACCAAAATTAAAATTGTATTGTGTTAAACATATCTGAAATTTCTTGGCAAGTCTTTGTCTTGGTTGGAATCTTGCTGGCCAGAACAAAGACATTTATATTTCCACGGAATTCAGCTGACATGGTTGGAAACGAGCCGTCTGGACTAAGGCCTTCAAACTTTCCACGGAATTTAGCTGATAAGTTTTTCATATGTCTAATCTGCGGAAACTCGCTATAATGGTGTACTCAAAATCTTTTGATACACGCACAATACGTGCTCCAATTTATGAGGCGGCTGGTGGAGGCCGGGGACTCGGTGGCAGCTGGGGTGCTGGAGGTGGTCAATGACCGCCTGGTCAATTTACTGGACGGCTTCACATCCCATTACCTCCCGGTTGCCGGCCCCGGCCTCCGCCTCAGCTTCTCATGGCGCCCAGGGTCCTGGTCCAGGACTTGGCCCGGGTGCCTTCAAATCTGGACAAGGCCGCGGAGCCCGGGGGCCTACCCTCCGTAGCGGAAATAGCCGTGTTGGCAAAACAGCAAAAGCAGAAAAGGCTCCGTCCAACCCAAAGAGCCGGTGCCATCGACTGAATCGATCCGACTAACGTCGTCGTTGCCAAACCGGGTGGACGCCGGGTTTGGCTAGTCGGCGACAGGCGAGTAGGTCGAGATAACCCAGATGGCTGAGATCGTATGCCAGGGCCATCAAACTGGCTGGTCTGGGATCTGCGGCCCTTGGAACGCTGTTCAGCCGGGTGGTGATAGGACCGTCGGTCGAAACTATCATCGTCATGCTGGGCAGTGTGGACATCTTCCAGCGGAAACACGCGCAGGTCCCAGTGAACTTGGCCAAGATAGTCCTGGATCTGAGGCAGGACCACCAGTTTCAGGGCGAGGTTCTGGTTGTCAACATTCCCGCGTTGCCAAAGTTTTCAGCTTCGGTGCGGGAATGTAACCGGAATCTTGCCCTGAAGCTGAGGGAACTGGATTGCTCAGTTGTCAATTTCCATGACCTTATGCTGAGCAATCCCTCAGATGCCCGGACTATCAAAAAGGGCTGGCTTGATTGGGACGGTAAGCATGTCACCAGCGTAGCTATGCTACAGCTATTTAAGCTGGTGGCTTACCAGGGAGTCCCGATTACCATCCGGGTGTTCCGGAAGAAGAAAGAGGAGAAGAAGCCGGAAGAAGATGCTCCCGCAGAAGATGAAGATCCGCCAGCCGGCCAGCCACCTATTGGGTTCCCCCTACAAGAAGAACAGCCGGGGGAACCCCAAAATTAAAAATTAAATATTTTTTGTTATTTTTTTGTTATGTTTGGTGGGCCCTTCGGGGTCCGGATCGATTCCCTTTGTTTAATTGTTTATGAATAAAAAGTATCTGTTCTTATCAGCTTAATCTCTGGTACGAGAGCCACGTGCTATCTGAGATTAAACTGATTTTTGAGAGGCGGACGAGTGACTCAGCTTGCTGAGCCTTGTCCACGGGTTGGCCCGGTATTGCTGTACCTCCGGGATCGGCCCACTCCCCGAAAGGGGAGAAAAACAACGGAAAAAGCATTTAAAATTGTTGCTGAAGCTACATTTCATCTAAAATTAATTTTTGAGAAAAAATAGAAAAATTCATATTTTCAGATTTCAGTCAAAACGCACCATTTGAAGCTCTTTTCTCACAGCGAATTGAGCCAAAAAACTAGCATCATTGTAACTGACAATAATTTCTTATTCATAAAAATGTTATGCATCCGTCAAAATTCTCGCCGCAGAAAGCTAACCTTTAGTACCCCACAATGGGCTACTTTGTACACGCTAAGCTAACCGGGTGTAGGGTACAATTGGTCAGTTAGCCTTAGCTTAGGCTAACTGGTTGAGGGGTACATCAGGCTAACCAGCTAGCAGAAGACTGACCCGTTGTCACTACACCAGGCCATTGAAGCTAACCAAGTGTTGGGTACATTATACTAGCTGTCATTTTACAGCTAAGATAGTGTAAGCTACACTAGGCTAGCAAGGCAAACAGCCACTAACCGGGTGTACCCGACAATGGGTTAGCAATGCAAACAACAACTAACCGGGTGTAAGCGACACAGGTCAAGCTGCTGCTAATCAACTAGCCCAGTGTAGGGTACATCTAGGTTAGCTGGAAAATGACAGGTAGCATATGTACCCAACAAGCGGCTAGCAAGAAATAGCTTTTAAAACAAACTTCTCCACTCTATTAATTTAAGCTACAGCAAACTGACTTTTATTTCCTAATAATTTCTATTATTTTCTTACAATTTCAGGCACATTGATCCAGGGGATGAAGAGCGGTTGAAGAAAAGTGCAACAACTATACAGTTTACATTCTTTTTGCCGTTTCTTAACTTGTAATAAACTTGTACCGATTAAATAAGCATGTAAATAATTGTATTTAATAATAACTTGTATTTAATAGGGAGTGGGGACTTTGCATTATGGTAGTGTTAAATTAGCAACTTTTACAAGGCCTTAAGAGTAGCACATGCAGTCAACGAAAGGGAAAGACGGATATGAGTAAAGATCAAAAGATTTCATGCGTATTACCTACGTTGTATAGTAGTGACTGCACTACTGTATCAATGACTGTTTTCTGCCGTGTGGAGTATTAACAAACAGTTCTAATAATTGCACTGTTATGGCATGAGAATTAGGCCTTTTATGGCATTAAATCATTGTCCTTTCCTAATCCAAGTGTCAGGATCAACCGCAGCATATGACAAGAATTAATTGGCCTACGAACTGAATTGGATCAAGAAATGTAAAGTCAAATGCTGCAAGTTGGCAGGGTCAACCGCAGCAGGAGTAATTGAGCTCTCAACATTATTAAATCGAGAATTTCAAATGTCGAATGTCAAATGCTGCACGTTGGCAGGGTCAACCGCAGCATATGATTTATGAAATAATTGGCCAACGAACTGAATTTGATTAAAAATTTAGTCTAAATGCTGCAAGCTGACATGGTAAACCGCAGCAGAATTAACTGTTCTCTCAACATTATTAAATCAAGAATTTAATGTCAAATGCTGCAAGTTAGAAGGGTCAACCGCAGCATATGATTAAAGAAGTAATTGGCCTACGAAGAATTTAATGTCAAGTCAATTGCTGCAAATTGGCAGGGTCAACCGCAGCATATGATTAAAGAATTGGCCTACGAACTAAATTGGATCAAGAAATGTAAAGTCAAATGCTGCAAGTTGGCAGGGTCAACCGCAGCAGCATTAATTGCTCTCTCAACATTATTAAATCAAGAATTTAATGTCAAATGCTGCACGTTGGCAGGGTCAACCGCAGCATATGATTAAAGCAAAAATTGGCCAATGAACTGAGTTTGATTAAAAATTTGGTCTAAATGCTGCAAGCAGACATGGTAAACCGCTGCAGAATTAACTGCTCTCTCAACATTATTAAATGAAGAATTTAATGTCAAATGCTAGTTAGAAGGGTCAACCGCAGCATATGATTAAAGAAATAATTGGCCTACGAAGAATTTAATGTCAGTCAATTGCTGCAAATTGGCAGGGTCAACCGCAGCATATGATTAAAGAATTGGCCTATTACTTGAATTAAGATTTTAAAGTCTAATGCTGCAAGTAGACCTGGTCAGCCGCAGCAGGATTAACTAAACTACGAACAGAATTAAATTAAGAAATTAAAGTCTAATTCTGCCAGTCGACCTGGTCAACCGCAGCAGGATTAATTGATGTACGAACTGAATTTAATTGATAATTTAAAGTCAAATGCTGAAGATTGACATGGACAACCGCAGCAAATTGATGCTCTCCCAACGTATTAAATTAGAAATAAAGTCTAATGCTGCAAGTCGACCTAGTCACGCAGCAGGATTAATTGATGTACGAACAGAATTTAATTGATAATTTAAAGTCTAATGCTGCAAGTTGACATGGACAACCGCAGCAGGATTGATTGCTCTCCCAACGTTGTTAAATTAAGAAATTAAAGTCTAATGCTGCAAGTTGACATGGTCAACCGCAGCATATGATTAAAGCCTAACAAACAAGTGCTCTCCGATCTGAATTTCATGATTTCCAGTCTAAACCATATCTAATGAATGGGGGAGTAGGGTTTAAATAAAGGAATGCTGCAAGCGGTCACCGCAGCACATGCTGAAAGATGCTTAAAGATATTAAATTTTGTTAGTTATAAATTCTGGTTTACTGCTGAAAGTGGCCAACGAACTGAATTTAAATAAATGTATAAATATAATATATCAACACTGTCGGTAGGATTAACAGACTTGTAGATGTACAGACAAAATTAATAGCAGCATTAATATACACTAAAAGGAGGATTTCCTCCTTTGCTCTGCCACTCTGTCAGTTCCAGGTCTGAACAGATTGCCATGTGCCACGGAGCATAGTCCCAGTTATGGCGAAGTCGGGACGACTGGCTGTTGAGTACTACGAGCGCTGCCATGCAGAACAGCACTTCCACTACTAACAGCAGTTGCTCGAGACTGTTGCACTGTTGACTGCAGACTACGGTGACTGCTCATGTCCCCGCTCATGGAAGAATCGTAGAGGGACAGCATCTGAAGCATTCCTTCATTTGTATCTCGGACCAGGCTGGCTTGAGCAAATCCAAATGCAACGACGACGAGAAGTGACGATTTTGCTCAGATTTTCACTGCCGCCGCCGCCATTTCCAAGCGCGAAATTGTTGGTGGCGGCGGCAGTCGTGCCGGCGTTGCCGTTGCTGTTAGGATTGTTGGGCGGTTCACTTTGGCACATGCCAAACGGAATTTTACCCTTTTGCTGGAGTAACTCCCCTAAAATTAGCAAAAAGAAATATAAACGAACAGGAACCGAAAGAAAATGACTTGGAACAACACATTATTATGAGAACGCGTATGTAAAAAAGATTCACAAACGAATACAATTCGTCGCCTGAAAGAGAGAGAAGAGTTGCTCCTCGTTCCATTAGCTATCGATTGATACCCAATTTCTCTATATTTGGAAAAAATTTAAAATTGACATTTTTCACCTATAAAGATCAAAGGTGCCGCCATAGCAGTCATGTTCAATACTGACGCATTTGTGTTGGCCACATAATGTGACAGACATGGATATTTTAATTGATCTGCCAAGATGAGTGAGAAATTATCAAAAGAATGTGAAAATTAAGAAAAATGGCCGTTGTAGCAAAATTTGCTGTCTTTGTGGTAAGTTTTTTGAGCTTACTGTAGATAATAGAAACATGCGAGTATCGTCATAAGACGTGGTTTTATGCGTAGAGTTCAGCTAAATATGGGCCATTTCTGTAGCTTTTGCCAATCGGTCAGGACAAGCAAAAGAGTACCGTATGTCCTGTTTTTCATGTTCCAAAAATGGCCGATTTTCCAAAATTCGGACTTTAAAAATTCGCCAAATCCAATACTCAACAGAATCGCTTTAGAGGAGATGCTGCATCTACAATATGTCCTTAATGGTTCTGAAAAGGTTTCAGAGCTCTGGCTCCTATACAGCGAAAAATTTTGCTGCCACAAACTTTTTAACCTAACTTTTTCATTTTTCCAATGTTTAACACATGTCGAGGTCACCTTTGAGGGCCTGTACAGAACGATAGAAGCAATATTTCGCAAAACGCTTTTGTCTTGTTTCGCGGACCCATGGGGACTACAAAATATGTGAAAATGCTGTAGAGTTGTATGTGCTGTTGAGCTCTTCAAAGGTGACCTCGACATGTGTTAAAAATAGGAAAATGAAAAAGTTAGGTTAAAAAGTTTGTGGCAGAAAAAGTTTTCGCTGTATGAAAGATTGCGCTACTACTTTGTTGTACATGTTAAGGACATATCGGAGAGTGCAAATAACCCTTCTGGAACAATTCTGTTGAGTTTCGATTTTTCAAAGTCAAAATTTTGTAAAATTGGTGCTTTTTGTGCCACCAAAAACAGGACCAGCGAAACATTTTCGCCTCTCCTGCAGGATTGGCGAAAACTACAGAAATTGCTTATAGATAATTGCACTCTACGCATATACAGAATTCTTATGACAGTAGTTGCAAATTTCTACCATTTGTAGTACTCTCAAAACACTTGCCACAAAATATGCTAATTTTGTCAAAAATCATCATTTTTCAAAGTTTTCACGTTCTTTTAATAATTTCTCACTTGTTACCCACTCGAAAGCCACCAAAATTGTCATATAAAGCTCGCAATGCCTGCCGGACAGAATGGTAAAGGCAAATGCTTCAAGGTAAAACTTTTCTGTTGTGTCGGCTCCTTTGATCTCCTTGTAGGTCACAAAAGTCAATTTTTGAAATTTCCAAAATATAGAGAAATTGGGTATCATTCGGTAGCTACTGATGAGCTGAACAACTTTTCTAATAGAACTATGTGTCTAAAATGTAGTATCTGAAAGTTAGAGCAAGTTAAAGTTTCAGGGCACAGTTAGATGAAAACTGTGTTGGGCGCGGGCCGCGGGTACCCGCGGGCACCCCCGGGGCGGGGCGGGGCGGGTCAAACATTAGTACCCGCACACGGAGTTTTCCCCACCGAGTCTAGTCATCCCCAACCCCAGGTCGCACCACAGGCAGGCACTACAGTCAAATCGCACATGCCACCGCAAAGTTTAAGACATATCCTCTGCTAACTGTAACGGTAGTTCGTTTTGGGCAATGTTTTCCAGTAGTATCCAGTAGTAGTAGGATTTCACTCCAAAATTCACCGAAATTTTTAAAGTTCCAAAAAAATAGCTGAGAAGCAGCGGGGGCTACACTAATACAGTCGCTAGGCGAAAATTCTTACATTAGAAGTCAATAAAAATTTGAAAAACGCATGACTGCAACTATATGAATGCTTTTGAAAACAACAATCGCGCTTATATGGCAGTTTCTATGGAAAAAACGGCGAATAATCAATAAATGTAGCAATTATTTAATGCTATGATGCTTGCATAACCTAAATTTAGTCGCGGGTAGCCGCGGGCCGAATTTTGTTGATGCGGGCCGCAGGCCAGCCCTGTGCGGGCCAAAAATCTGAGCGCGGGCTGCGGGGCGGGTGCGGGCCGCAAATTTCGGCCCGCGTCCAACACTGGATGAAAAGGTCTCAATTCACAATTGTAGAATGTACTGTGAACGACTGGCTGGATATCCCGGAGTCGTTTTAGTATTAAAATTTTAGCCAACCCACAGAATTAATTTGCCATATTAGTTGACCCAAATTTCGCTGCCGTTCTGTCTCAACATGACCTTGGAGGGCAAATCACAGTGATTTTTCAAGTTCAAAAACTTAGGTTTTTGCATTAAAAAAGGTAACAACTCCATGTTTAAAAGTGATTTCCTTCAGCACAGGCGTTGCGCAATGAGTGATCTCAGTAATGAAAATGAAAGAGCTTGGGTTAGGCCAATTATTTCTTTAATCATATGCTGCGGTTGACCCTTCTAACTTGCATCATTTGACATTAAATTCTTGATTTAATAATGTTGAGAGAACAGTTAATTCTGCTGCGGTTTACCATGTCAGCTTGCAGCATTTAGACTAAATTTTTAATCAAATTCAGTTCGTTGGCCAATTATTTCATAAATCATATGCTGCGGTTGACCCTGCCAACGTGCAGCATTTGACATTAAATTCTCGATTTAATAATGTTGAGAGAGCAATTACTCCTGCTGCGGTTGACCCTGCCAACTTGCAGCATTTGACTTTACATTTCTTGATCCAATTCAGTTCGTAGGCCAATTAATTCTTGTCATATGCTGCGGTTGATCCTGACACTTGGATTAGGAAAGGACAATGATTTAATGCCATAAAAGGCCTAATTCTCATGCCATAACAGCAATTATTAGAACTATTTGTTAATACTCCACACGGCAGAAAACAGTCATTGATACAGTAGTGTAGTAATACGCATGAAATCTTTTGATCTTTACTCATATCCGTCTTTCCCTTTCGTTGACTGCATATGCTACTCTTAAGGCCTTGTAAAAGTTGCTAATTTAAATTATGTTAAATACAAGTCATTATTAAATACAATTATTTACATGCTTATTCAATCGGTACAAGTTTATTACAAGTTAAGAAACGGCAAGAAGAATGTAAACTGTATAGTTGTTGCACTTTTCTTCAACCGCTCTTCATCCCCTGAATCAATGTGCCTGAAATTGTAAGAAAACAATAGAAATTATTAGGAAATAAAAGTCAGTTTGCTGTAGCTTAAATTAATAGAGTGGAGAAGTCTGTTTTAAAAGCTATTTCTTGCTAGCCGCTTGTTGGATACATATGCTACCTGTCATTTTCCAGCTAACATAGATGTACCCTACACTGGGCTAGTTGATTAGCAGCAGCTTGACCTGTGTCGCTTACACCCGGTTAGTTGTTGTTTGCATTGCTAACCCATTGTCGGGTACACCCGGTTAGTGGCTGTTTGCCTTGCTAACCTAGTGTAGCTTACACTATCTTAGCTGTCAAATGACAGCTAGCATATGTACCCAACACTTGGTTAGCTTCACTGGCCTGGTGTAGTGACAACGGGTCAGTCTTCTGCTAGCTGGTTAGCCTGATGTACCCCTCAACCAGTTAGCCTAAGCTAAGGCTAACTGACCAATTGTACCCTACACCCGGTTAGCTTAGCGTGTACAAAGTAGCCCATTGTGGGGTACTAAAGGTTAGCTTTCTGCGGCGAGAATTTTGACGGATGCACTACAGGTACACCAATTTTTGTCCCAAGGCTTCATGTAGCTTCTGAATCGCAGTTACGCCTGACCGGATCCTTTTCCAACTAAATACCCACCTCTCTCCACAGCACTCTGTGGGTGGTATAGGGCGCACTGACCGGTCACTGTGGGTGGTCTGGGGCGGACCCTATAGTAACTCTAGGTGGGTGGTCTCTAATGCTCGTGACGCTGTGACTAAGTAGCACATTGAATTATGCGCTTTAGTTGCCCGATGCTGAGTCTATGCTGAGTCTGCTGCACCTCAGATGCCCGGGCTGGCTTGATTGGGACGGCAAGCATATCACCAGCGTAGCTATGCTACAGCTACCTAAGCTGGTGGATTAACAAGGAATCCCGATCACCATCAAGGGGTATCCGTAGAAGAACGAAGAGAGGAATCACGAAGCGGCACAATGCAATCCAGGATAGGAAGATACGAAGAAACGAAAACCTCAAGATTAGCAGTTGGCACAGTGTCGGCGATCTGGCCTTTGGCCGGAAGCATTGCCTCACTTATTTGCCGCTGCAATATTCACTTGGCAAAAGGAATCACAACGCGGTACAATGCAATCCAGGATAGGATTGTCGCAGCATTGCATCGCTTCAGATCAACAGCTGCGGTCTCAGCCCGAAAAGAATGCTATGCTACAAAACGCGGCTTGAGACCTGACATAGTCGTTGCTGATGATTCTACAAAGGAGGTTTCTATTCTCGATGTAACGTGCCCGTTTGAAAACGGACCTGACGCCTTTAGAGCGGCCAGAGCAAGAAAAGGTTGTAAAATATGCTCTGGAAGCGGATTACTACTAATCTAAAGGTTGTAAGGTCACCCTGGATGCAATAGTGGTGGGTACGTTAGGTACGTGGGATCCAACCAACAATAGTGCTTTGAGCACAGCAAGGATCCCGAGATGTTACCAAGAAAAGATGGTGAGATTCATAGATTCATCTTTATGGACACCATCAACGAAACCACCGCAATTCGTGCTACAGTTTATGGGGCGGTTTGTGGCGGCCGGACGCGGCCCGGGTTCCTCTAATTAGGCCACGGCGCCCGATGTGATAATCTTAATCTTAATAATACTGGGAAAAAGCGAAGGCTGAAAAGGCTCATGTCCAATCGAAACAGCCGGTGCCGCAACTGGAATCCACCCGGGTCTCCAGGTTCTTTCCAAAGAAGGTGGAAACCCGGGTGTGGTTTCTCGGCGACAGCCAGGTGGGTCGGATCCTGCCCCCGCTGGCTTCGGTCATGTGCTCAGGTGACCACACTTCCTGGCCTGTGAGTTGGAGCCAGCGGCGGCAGCGAGAGCGGCCGCTGGAGTCCAGCTCAGCAGACTATTATCATAGTGCTGGGCAGCGTGGACGTCTTCCAGCAGAAATACTCCCAAGTCAAGGACAGCCTCAAAAAGATGGTAAGGGATCTAAGGCAGGACCACCTGTTTATAAGGAAGAGATTCTGGTTGTCAACGTTCCTGCTTTGCGGAAGTTTCTCGCCGGGAACCGGAATATCCCACTTAAGCTGGAGGGCCTGGATTGTTCAGTGATCAATTTCCATGATCTTATGGTGAACAATCCCTCAGATTCCTATACCAATCCGGAATCGCTGCCTTTCAACTTTTAAACAGTCTCTGAACATGCAGAGGCAATGAGAGGTATGTCACGGTGTAGTGTTTCCTCGGTGCAAACCCCAGAAACCTACACCGGTGTGAATTTTCCAAAGGGAAATTTTGCACCAATGCAAAGAAATATCTAAGTTTTAGCTTATGAGTTAAGTTTTGCTCATAATCATAGAAGCTTATGCTTTGATGCTGGAAAATACATGATTAACGTTTATAGGCAATTAATTATTCATTAATAGTTTTACTAAAAAATTAAATAATACATGAATAAATATTCCTGAAAAATTTGAAATTTTGCAAATTAACTACAATCATTGCTTAATTGAACTGGTTTTTTCGAATTTGATAAAGTTTAAACAAAGCAAAATTCTGTAATGCCCCTTCTATTTTTGCAGGCTTCTAATATTTTATAATGTCATTTCTAAGTATAGATACATTAATTAAAGCACTGCAAGTTTTATGTCCGAGCCCAAGCCTTTAAGCAGGAAAATGTTATTTAAAAGTAATTTTTATTTCATTAGTTTATAATCATTAGCAGCAATTCATCCATTGGATAAAGGCTAATAAAGAATTTAAGTTCGATTAAATCAGTGCTAACTATCTTATTAATTTTTCTGATAAAATTAAAAGTTAAAAACAATATAATTGAAACCTCGGAAATTTGTATCTCAGAATTCTACCAGTTAATGGTGAAAGAAGGCGTGGTGGGAAGAAGGCGAACGTCAGCGGGAAAGGCTCAACCCCAACCCAAGCAGTCGGTGCAGCAACAGGAATCCATCCGGGTCTCCAGGTCCTTTCCAGCGAAGGTGGTATCATGGGTGTGGTTCCTCGGGGACAGGTGGGCCGGATCCTACCCCGGTTTCTTCGGTACTGTGCCCTGGTGACCAAGCTTCGTGGCCTGGGAATTGGAGCCAGCGGCGACAGCGAGAGCGGCCGCTGGAATCCAATTCAGCAGAGTGGTGATAGGACCCCAGGCTCAGACTATCATCATAATGCGTGACAGCAGAAGTACTTCCAGGTCCCGGACAGCCTCAACAAAATGGCAAGGGATCTGAGGCAGGACCAAAAGTTTAAGGGGGAGATTTTGGTGGTCAAGGCTCCTGCTTTAGTTCGCTGCTTTGGGGCGGCAATGTAACCAGAACATCCCACCTAAGCTGGAGGGATTGGATTGTTCAATGACCAGTTTCCGTGATCTTATGCTGAACAATACCTCAGTTTCCCCGTCGGTGAATGGGCTGGCAGGAGCGGGGCGGGAAGCTTGTGACAAACAAAGCCGGGGCCCAGCTTTTGCGATTGATCTCTTTCCGCGGGGTCCCCATCACCTTCATGGGGTTCCGGAAGAAAAGAGACCCCGAAGCCGTCCCCTGAAGAGGGCGAGAAAACAGAGCAGTCCGGCCAGACCCCATTGGGTTCCCTCTAGAAGAAGCAACGGGGGCCCAATAATTAAAATGACATGAATTGTTTTTTGTTATGTTGGCGGGCACTCCGCGGCCCGCATTCATTTGATTTTGTTTGATCGGTTATTAATAAAAATAGTATCTATTAGTACCTAGTAACTAATCATTGGTACGAGAGCACCTGCTCTCTGAGATTAAACTGATTTTTGAGAGGCGGACGAATGACTTGTCTACGGGTTGGAACTATATTGCAGTACCTCCGGGTTCGGCCCACTCCCCGAAAGTGGAGGAAAACAGTTTAAAAGACTTTTAAAATAGTTGTTTAAGCTAGATTTAAGGTAAAACTGAAATCTGAGGAAAAATTAAAAAACTTATAAATTTGAGATTCCAGCCAAAGCACACTGTTTGAAGCCTTCATTTTTCGCAGTTAAAAGGAGCCTGAAAAGCGGTTTTATTTATACATAAAAGGTTACCGCAAAAGTGGAGACACAACCGATCTCTGTAAGATTGGGAGCGAAGCATGGAAACCCCCTTAGCCCTATACTTTTCAATTTGTCTATGGAATATCTCCTGCAATTAACAAAGCAGGGATTTAACGATCAGGACTGCTCACTTCACGGCAAAAGCTATACCCTGCTTGCTTTTGCTGATGACGTTGTTATTGTAACAAGAGACGCAGATCTCTAAACAAGGTATTGAAAGCTTGCCAGGAAATTATTTTTGACATTGAGATTGCTGAAAAGTTGTATGCACGTAAATACATATACTTATATTTGCTTATACTGAGCTAACGAAATGCTGAATCGAACAACGGACTTAGATTCGTTTTCTCCCACATCGAAAAAACGTGTCTATAACTTTTCAGCAAACTCAACGAAAATATTCCCCTTGGTCCAGGTATTGACTTCCGTGCTAGTAAGTGTACCTCCTTAACTCTGGCGAATGGAAAACCTACTGGCGAGAAATATAGCACCCAGGAAGGAGAAATGCCGTCCCTTGAACAGTACGACAGTTATAAATACTTAGGCGTCCAAGTACGGGTTGTCATTGACCAAATCCCGGTGACAAGCCTACTAACATCAATGAAAGATTTAAGGAAAATCGAAGCATGCGACTTAGCAGCTTGGCAAATGGCATACGTTCTTTTATATCGCCTCGACTGAACTACATTGCAACCTGGCTCAGCCAAGAAAGGCTGACCTAGTCAAGCTTGAGAAAACTCTGACACTAGTATCAAGAGTACATAATAATAAGAGTGTGATAAGCGTCACACTCTATGCAATGAAGGCAAAAACTATGCGATGCGGCTCGACGGCTTGCCCCCCCCCCACAAATTGACCCCCTTCACACCGCCCGTATTTGGGTAACGTGGTCCAAATGTGGGTCGCTCACTGCTTTACATAATTACACGCGGAATTAACAGAGGCCCAATTTGTGAGGGGTAAGCAAGCGTGTATGTTAACAATATAGATGTACAAAATATACTAAGCGAGTGAGCGACCCTCGTTTGAAACTATAGTATTCATAGTAGAGGCGTGTGTGATAGGCCAACTAGGGGGAGTAAGCGGTTAATGCTACCGCATAGTTTTCGCTCTTCGACAGCATAGAGTGTGACGCTTGTCACACTCTTATCATTATGTACTCTTGCTAGTATCGAAAAAGGTAGCCCACCTGCCCAACGAAACGTCAAAACGTTATATACTTGGTGACTAGCAATCCAGTCCTATCAATGAATCGAGATTGACATTTTGGAATTGAAATCGGGTTGAAATAAGGCTAATTTCATCCCACTTAGGAGAGGTGGGTTGAGATTTGAATCCAAGGCATTATCGGAGGTACGTTTTGCGTGAGAGCAATACGTAACTGAACGAAGTACA
>JASAND010012352.1:0-21575 GCA_030248195.1 Trissonchulus latispiculum
ACCTGACCCCCGACCCGCAGGCCCTGGGAGTCAGAGTCACATCCACCGACCTCAGCAGTATGCTCATCGCTTTTCAGCGACCCCGATTTACTATATATGGGTACCACCCCGAGGCCGAAAAACGCCATTTTTAGTGACTTTTAGGCCATTTCTAGTAAAAGTGGGACTTGGAAACTTTTCGCCCAAACAGGTCAAAAAATGCAAAGTTTGGGCCTATCTCCTGAAAGCTACAGAGCGAAATTAAAAAATCCCCCTCGTTACTTTGTGTGCATTGGCCGAAATATTCAAATAAAATAAACCAAACCGATCTATAGCTGCTAGCCTGTGAAAAAAAGTCCACCACAACTGAAGTGCCAAAATAGCGAAAGTCCGACTTTGGGGCCTTGGCACAGAGCCAAAATTGGCCAGGTGCCAAAATGACCAAAAAAGGTAGCATGGGGGATACTGTCTACCACCATATAACAGTAGTATTGGACCAAAATGCCCACAACCTTCCAACACTTCGCTAGAAAATGCACTTCCGAAAAGCGTTATTCACCTAGAAAAAAAGCAAAAGCAAACTAACTGTTGCCAAGTGCAAAAATTTGAAGTTTCGAATTCGAACCAAAAGTATGGTGATACTTGTAGTACTACTCGAGTACTTTACGATGGTAACATTTTTACCCCTCCCGGACCTCTAATTAGCTGGCTCCAGGCCAACACGGTCTCCAGGGGGTCGCGCAGACGCCTTTACACCCATATTATATATGTAGGGGCGCTATCGCGCCCCTACATAATATACGTGTTTCCTAATATATATATACAGGCATAGTTTCACCGGAAATTTTGGTTGGGGGGGTAAACTTCGGAAATTTGGTGGTCGACCCCCAAAATGTGATGGGGAGTATATACCCCCCAAAATTCGAACCTCATAAAATTCAAAAAATGGGATAAAAACGCAAATTTTCTGTATTTTAATGCGTTTTTGTCGAAACAAAGTTTGTTTTTATCGTTTTAGGCATTTTTACACCGTTTTAAACCAATTTTAAGCCAAAATTTGAGAAACATTTTTCACCAAACATGATTTATTTTTTTAGCAAAATTTAGCTTAACTTTGAAACCCCAAAAAGTGCTGGGGGGGTTCGGGGGGGGGGTAACCAAAAGTGGGAGGAGGGATAGTCTAGGGCATAGGTGTGGCTGGCGAAAAAAGTGGGCAGGGTATTTTTTAGGCATGTTGTTCGGGGGGGGGGGGGCCTTCCCGGGGGGCCCCCGGGCCCGGGGGGGGGGGGGAAGAAATTTTCGGGAGGGGGGAGAATTTTTTGCAAAAATGAGCCAAAATTGGTATTTTTTGGCGTATTTTGCATGGTGAAACGCAAAAAGTTCTCAAAAATGCCAGGATTTAAGCTAAAAATAGCTATTTTTACGAAAAAATCTCCGGCAAAGCCGAAAATTTTTTGAAAATTGGCCTATTTTTGGCAAAAATTTGGGCCTTCAAAAAATCCCCGGGGGGGGGAAGCAAAAATCCCGGGAGGGGGCGATTTCGGGGGGGGGGAGGCATTTTCGGGTGGGAGGTCAATTTCGGCGGGGGCCCCCCCCCCCCCCCCTGTAAAAAATACCCTGTGTCCTTCTTACGTAGTTATTGGTTATTTCAGTGGAATGGCTGTCGGTATTTTCTGTTTTCTAATCCATCCGTCTAAATGTTTATTTTTATTTATATACAGGTCTTTTTTGTTTTTTAGAAAGCAGGAGATTGATGAAATTTTGATGGGAGTGGTGAATGAGGGCAGCGCTTCAGCTGCGGCGGAGGAGGAGGAGGAGGAAGCGTCCAGTTCAAGACAGGGCTCAGAAGTGAATGGAACTCTGTCCAGAGGTTTGGAATTTAGCGCATAAAAATTTTATGCTCCCATTATCTGCTGGGCTTATTCTAGTAAGGGTTCTGGTATAAACTCCTTCTTTTCCCCAAAAAAGATTTCTTTTTTGGAACATCTACCCCCTCCCCCAAATAAATCAGCGGAATAGCCCAGTTTATGTGCTGTTTATGTTGTTTTTCACTCTCGAGTGGGTGATTGGAATTTTAGTTTAGTTTGCTACGAAAAAAATTCATGACGGCCAGGGTACAGGATGGAGGACTAACAATTCTTTGGAGATCGTGCAACCTCTTCCTTTCCCTATATCTAATGCTCTTGTTCATCCCACGTGTTTTCGCACGTGCAGTTGCGTTTAACAAAGTTCGCTGGCTGATTTACTGACTTTATTGTTCAGCTGAAGATCATGATGACAATGATGACGACGATGAAGAGTCTCACAGAAGCGAGGAGGAGGAGGAGGATCAACCATCTGCCACTGATTCTGATGAACCTGTAAATAGATCTGCAAATTTGGATGTTTATGTCTGGCTTTGTCTGTTTTCAGGGGAAAAATGAGGGGGAAACCCCTACAGTGGGAGACCTAAAATGTTGTTAAATGTGTATGTACAAATGAGAAGACAGCAAGTATATATAGTCAAGCGGGAAAAAACCCATTTGAATATGCGGGAAAAAACCCACCTCCAGTGTGGGCTTACCGGTATGAGCTATATAGGATTTTAATAGCCTATCTTGAAGAGCGTCAAAAATAACCCTAGAGGCTGCATTATTGTTGTTCCCACTGCTTCCCTGCAAATTTTTTGGGACTTTGAAATTTTCGAAAATTTTGCTCCGTCCAAGTACCAAAATTTGGCAAATTTTGCATGGCCACCCTGAACTACTGGAAAGACTTAGACCAAAGCGGATTGTATGCATGTGTAGGGCATCTGTTGCGCATCATGATGATATATGCCACACTGCTGTAACCCCTCCGGTGCGACTAGGGGGTGACCTAGAGTTGGCGGGAAAAACCCATCGGCGGGAAAAAACCCACTTTTCAAAATTGAATATTTTTCTAACCGTTAGCAGGAAAGGTCAAACTAATACATACATTTGTTTAATAGAGCCTATAGATTAAATTGGTATAGGTTTTACCCGGGTTCGTTCTGTTATGGGCGGTCCAGGGGGTCTAAATCGGACATGGTGCCATTTCAAGCCAAAATTTCAATTTTGGCCAAAAATGCTTATTTTTGCCTTAAAATGGGTCTAGTTTGGCTCTAAATACAGGAAAAACACGTTTTCTACACGATAGGATGCTTAAACTGCCAAAAATAAACAATTTTTAAAAATTTCCAAAATTTGCCTATGTTTACGTGTTAAACATACAAAATTTTCAAAATTCAATTTTTTCTGAAAATTTTCAAAAATGTTGGTATTTTTCGATGTAGACCTACTAAAAACAACCCGCTCTTTCGAATGGCACCGTCAAAATTGTTCTGGCACGCTTCCAGCAAAAAATCCGGGTGGGTTTTTTTCCCGCCGATGGGTTTTTTCCCGCATTGGGTTTTTTTCCCGACACGGAAAACTTTAATTTCTCCATAACGGCAGGGTCTAGGGAGACAAACTATACCTCATTCGAAAGCTTAGGGCAAACCCTAATTAAATATAGTATCAAAGTCGTGCTAACCCAAACCAGTCGAAAGTTCTGGTCCAAGAACAAAAAGTGGGTTTTTTTCCCGCTTGACTATACACAAAAGCTTATTGTTAGCTGTCAGCACCACAACCTTAAGATTTAAGAAAATGTTGGTAAATTTGCGTCATTTTTACTCCTAAGGTTTTGAAAAATGTTCTACTACAGGGGCGTATCCAAGATTTTAAAGAGGTGGTTTTGACATAAAGACAAAAATTTACTATTTTGTAATGGAGTATTGGTAAAATGCAACCCAAAAGAAGGGGTTTCAACCTCCATAACCCCTCCCGTGGATACGCCCTCCAAGTTTTAATTTTTTATTTTGGTTAAATTTTAATTAAGTTTACTAAACATTTTAAAGTACAGTGTAGTTTTACGCCATAGATAATAAATCTGTATAATGAGCTTAGGTATTTTTAGAAAATTTCAAGAATTTTCACTGTTTACTGCTAATCAATCAAAAATTTTCTAACTTTTCAGAAAAAGTCTGTTTTTAATTTTGCTTGGTGTCGGCCTGCACTTATACAACAATGCTATTGTTGCATAGTTGTCTCCATTTTTATCTTAACTTTAGGATAGCCATAAACCCCCGCCCAAGAAGAAGCCTAGATCTTCCGGTGCTGCTGCAAAGTCTCGAAATAGGGTGAAGCCGCATTCTGCAAGGGTATTGATTCTTTTCTGCAATGAATATTTAACTATTTTTACATATCATTTTACTAATTTTTCACTGTATTGATTTTGATATTGCAGTTACTGGAATCTTTTGTAGGGGAGTGGCCAGTGGCACACATAGAAATCTTTTTCCAGGGGGGATCTCAAAAAATTTGGAGGTTCTAAGCCTTCCGCAAGTTGAGAAAATTTTTGAAAATGTCAAAACAATTGCTATGGAAACTGGACAGGTTTAAAAAGCTAAAATAATTTAATCTAGGTAAAAAATTGATTAAAGTTCGCTCTGAAGGCTCAAAAATTTGTGGAAATCTCGTTGCTATAGACGTTTAGAAAGCTTTAATAGGGTAAGACAAGCATAAATTAAGTAAAGTGTGAGTAAATATCGCATAGAAATATGTAGCGTGCTGGACAAAGTTTTCTCTAGCCCAAAAAAAGTGGGGGGGGGGGGGAAAGTGGGGGGGATCCCCCCCCCCCACTTGTGGGGGGGGGGGAAGACCAAAAGTGGGGGGGGGGGGAAATAAAATGGGCTAAAAATGCTAAAAATGCGGTAAAAATTGCGTGTTTTCTACGTATACTGCTACATCAAAGCTGAAAAGTTCAAAAAAGTCAAGATTTAGTACCAAAATAGACGATTTTTAACAAAAAAGTCCGGCGAAGCCGGAAAATTTTTGAAAATTTTGACCAAAAATCCTAAAATTTGGCATTTTCTGGGCACCTTATAGTGAGTGAAGGGGGGAAGCCCAAAAAAGTGGGGGGGGGAACGAGTGGGGGGAGAGAAGGGGGTCGAGTGGGGGGGGGAACCCAGTTAAAAGTGGGGGGGTCCCCCCCACCCCCCCCAACCACTAACGAAAACCCAGGCGTGTACAGTAAAACTTTTCTTTTACTTCTGGTTTCGGAGAGTGTGCGGCACCCGTGCGCCCCCTGCGGGTGGCAGTTTTTAGAATGGATTTTGAAAGTGGGAGGATTTAAGGCAATGGTATTTCTCCTCGTTTGTTTGTTTGATAAGAGAACCCTGATAAAACAGTTCAGATTTATATACATTGTGCTGGTTTTAGCCAGGAAGAAGTGGTGAAACGGCCAGTCCTGAATCTGAAAGTGATAGTGGTCTTGATGACAGTCAAACAGTAAACGTTCTTTCAATAAACATTCTATTAAGTCAACATAAACTTTCAATAAGCATTCTTATTAATTATGTAGGGGCGCGATAGCGCCCCTACATAATATGGGTGTAAAGGCGTCTGCGCGGCCCCCTGGAGACAGTGTTGGCCTGGTGCCAGCTAATTAGAGGTCCGGGAGGGGTAAAAATGTTACCATCGTAAAGTACTCGAGCAGTACTACAAGTACCACCATACTTTTGGTTAAAATTCCGAACTTCGAAATTTTGCACTAGGCGGGAGTTACCGTGCGTTTTGTTTTTTCCTCGGTTAATAACGCTTTTCGGAAGTGCTTATGTCAGCGCAGTGTTGGAACAATATGGGCATTTTGGTCCTATACTACTATTATATGTTGGTAGGCAGGGTCCTCCCATGCAACCTTTTTTGGTCATTTTGGCACACTGCCAATTTTGGCTCTGTGCCAAGGCCCCAAAGTCGGACTTTCGCTATTTTGGCACTTCGGTTGTGATCGACTTTTTTTCACAGGTTAGCAGCTAGATCGGTTTGGTTTGTTTTATTTGAAAATTTCGGACTATGCGCGGAATGTACCGAGGGGGATTTTTTAATTTCGCTCTGTAGCTTTCAGGAGATAGGCCCAAACTTTGCATTTTTTCACCTGTTTTCACGAAAAGTTTCGAAGTCCCACTTTTACTAGAAATGGCCTAAAAGTCACTAAAAATGGCGTTTTTTGGCGTTGGGGTGGTACCCATATATAGTAAATCGGGGTCGCTGAAAACGATGAGCATACTGCCGATACCGCCCGAAGTGACCACTGGTCAGCATGGCTCCCGTGGTTCCTCGCCCAGGGTCAGAGTAGGGAAAACTCACTATAAACAGCATTTTTCGGCGTTTTGGTTCGAGGCATATATAGTAAATCAACTACGCCCGTTTCATTGGGCGTATTGCCGAAATCGAAGGAAGTGACCAGTGCTCGCTACGGTCTATGGGGCCTATTGACCAGTGGCCAAACCCCTTAAAACAGCGTTTTTCGGCGTTTTGGTTGGGGGCATATATAGTAAATCGACTACGCTCGTTTCAATGGACATATTGCCGAAATCGAAGAAAGTGACCAGTGGTCACTACGGTCTATGGGGCTCAGTGACCACTGGTAAAACTCCCTAAAACACCGTTTTTCGTCATTTTGCTTGAGGGCATATAGTAAATAGACGGCGCTCGTGTCAATGGGCATATTGCCGATTCCGATGGAAATGACCAGTGGTGACTATAGTCTATGGGGCCTACTGACCACTGGTCAAACCCCCTAAAACAGCGGTTTTCGGCCCTCTGGCGGTACCCATATAGTAAATCCGTGTCGCTGAACACGATGGGCATACTGTCGAAGTCTTTGGCGAGGCGAAAAAAGTTTTCTCCCATCGTACCAGTCACAAACAGAGGCTGCAGTGGCCGAAGCTTGGGGCGGAGGTGAGAATTCAGTGGTACTATATATTTATGTAATCACTTTTATGCTCTACCAACGGCACTGTTCAAGCTCCTTGTATCCAGTGCCGCATTGCTCGAAAGGGATCCTTTAAAATGACAGAAGGACAAGTAACAAAAATGCTCCTACGGAGCATGAAAAAGTAATATGGGTGGTGGTGAGGTTGTAAAATCAAGAGAGGACTAGTCTTAAAAATGCTTAATATGGGGGCTAGGTTCAAAAAAAGAAGAGGACTAGGTTGTGGACGAATTAATATGGGCACAGCTTCGCCGAGCAACCCATATTTGCGGGCTTTCACGCTTCGCCATGGCGATTGTCATATACAATGCCATTATTGTCAGTCAATAATAATTCCAGCAGTTAAACAATCGCTGCAAGTTGCTTGCTTATGTATACGTAAACTATATAGTAATTTGGTTGTGCTGGACTACGGCAAGCAACTAAGATCGTCGGAGAGAGTCCTGAAATTATTGTTGAAATATAGACTTTTCTTATTAATGGTTAAAATGCACAGTAAATAGTTTATCGAAAAAATGTTTGCTTCCACTAAAACTCGATTATCATAGTTGTATATTATTTGCGCACCGTAACTAAAACTGAACACTGGTGTATATATACATATGTTCTACGTATGCATATATATAACTTTTTTAGTCCGCGAATATGGGTTGCTCGGCGAAGCTGTGCCCATATTAATTCGTCCACAACCTAGTCCTCTTCTTTTTTTGAACCTAGCCCCCATATTAAGCATTTTTAAGACTAGTCCTCTCTTGATTTTAGAACCTCACCACCACCCATATTACTTTTTCATGCTCCGTAGGAGCATTTTATTACTTGTTATTCCGTACTTAGTGTACATAATTATGTCTTCCTTTGTCTCGGCTATTTTTATACGTCTTTCAGGTTTATTAATGTCGCAGGATTTTCAATCTTGCTATTTGAAACAAATCTTATAGCATTTACTACGGCGGTATATTTACGTTATAGTTTTGTTTATTGCACAATATATATGTGGCCTATTTCTTGTATTTTTGTAGCTGAATGACGAAGAGATTGCCCGCAAAATCCAGCTTCAGGAACTGGGTATTCGACAGCGTTCCAGTGCTCCCAAAAAGACCAGAGTTAGTTTTATGACTTTTCTTGGGTTGGCCCCCTTCTCCTCGTCGCACTGGTGGAGCCAGGATTTTGTGACTGGGGAACTTTTTCTACCAGTGACTCGAGGGGAGGGGCGACTCTTAGAAAAGGCTTTATTTTGCAATAAAATCGTTTGTCAAAGCTTAAATTGTTTAAGAATTAAGAAAGTCTTAAACATTTTTAGGCAAGATAGGCATTTTCTTGCGAAAATTCTTTTCTCCTTAATTATTCCTAAATTCGAATCGCGGCAGGGTCGTTCTATCCAGAACTCCGCCTTAATGTTACTTGAAGAATAAGTATAGAGTCTCTAGGGTGCAACATTTCAAACTTTTTCTATCCTATCCTCTCAATTCGGCCAAGCCAATTATCTTGGCCGGACTTTCGGCGTTGACCGTCCAACGGCCGTTAGCTGGCCAACAAGACAAGCAGCAGCACCGGCCAACGCCCAACACTAATTGGGAACATGTCCTTCGTTTCAACAAGTCCCCACCTTCCGAGTCTGACATTGTTAGCATCCATTCTACTGAACACAGGAGTGCCCCCCAGCGTTGCCGGGTCCCCCTTCCTCCGGGAAGTGTCCAACGTGCCCCCCTGTCCCCCGAGTCTTCAGCCTGCACTCCCATTCGAATTAGGAATCCTATACCCCCAGGAAGGTTTGCAGCGAGTGATAGCCAGAGTCGCCTGATGAAGGGACCACGTCGGTTCCGAAACCGGTCGTGTGATTAAGGTTGAATAGATTTCTGGTTGCCCACGTTTTGATATATTCCTATTCTCATTGATATCTATGTATATATCCCCTTGTGGATCTGTGGACTGGTGTCTGTTTTGACTCTTTATTGTTCTGACTTCAAACCAGGGTTCATGCGACCTGGAAAAACCTGGAAATACCTGGAAAAACCTGGAATTGGGGTAAACACCTGGAAAAACCTGGAAAAACCTGGAATTTGCTGATTGATTCCAAAATTTCACCAAATTTCTTATATTTGCCATTGAAATTAGAAAAATTACCCGAATTGTGATTTCGTTCAGCCCGGTTTGTCAGCTTTTCACTCATGGTTTGTACATAGTTTTCTACTTGGTATATATTGTATCGATGTTTTATAGCAATATATACGCCTTTCCTTAAACTATTTTATTTTAAATTTTATTTTCATAACACAGAAATCTGAAAGATTTTACCCTAATAGGCGAACATTACCAATAATTGTGATTACCGAAAATTATACTGAAACTTTATCCAGGAGGTCCTGTTTTAAAAAATTTTCTAGTTTTGTGAGGCTCCTCACCCACCCAAAATTTCCGCTGGTTGCACGATTTTTTTGCATAAATTCTGCTTATAGCCAAATAACTATAGCCAAATAACTTATAGCTTATAACCCCACCCCCTTTTTGGCATGGGGGGGGGGGGGGAACCCACCCGCCTCCTGGACCAAGGGTTGGAGCTATGAGCTCCAAAGCATAGCAGCAGAAAGCGCGACTCTTTCTTACCTGCGTGTGCGAAGATCAAGTCATTTGGTTCACTCCTGCTCATTTTATGACATTTTGAAAATGACACTTACTTTTTGGTCCAACCATGCGAAACCTATTTTTAGCCTTCATATTTCCAAAAGTTTTATTGAAAATTCCAATAGCTTTTCAGTTCAAATTTATATGACAATTTGGGTCTTATCTCGATTACCCCCCCACCACTCAAAACCCTTAAAACTTGACCAAATGATCTAAAATTTGGTGTGGGTTTGTTTTCGACCACGCTGAGTTCAAATATCGCAAAATTTTTCGATTTTTGCGAAATTCGATTTTTCGATTTCTAGGGGGGGACTAAGGAAACCGAAAAATTTTTTGTCATCGATTTTGCTGAAAAGTTGAAGGGGTTTTCCGGATCGTAGAACACGAATCTGAAGTGCGTCTTTGGATTCAGCTTTTCGTTAGCTCAGTATAAGCTTACATTTTAAGCTAAAATCTTTAGCTTATACAGAGCTAACAAAAAGCTGAATCGAAAAACAGACTTCAGATTCTTGTTCTACGAGCCCGAAAACCCCTATATACAAGTTTTCAGCAAAATCGAAGACAAAAAATTTTCGGTTTCCCTTGGTCCCCCCCTTACAAACCGAAAAAATAGAATTTCGCGAAATAAAAATTTTTCGGGATATTTGAGCTCAGCGTGGTCGAAAACATACAGTTGGGCCCATATAAAGGGTTACACGAAGCAAGCGCTACTTCATTTAACTTCCACTTGAGCCATTCAAGTTTATTGTCAAGACAAAGCTTCACTTCACTTCGCGAAGCATATCAATTCATGTAACCCTTTATTTGGGCCCAAAATTTTTCGGTTTCCCTTGGTCCCCCCTTAGAAATCGAAAAAAAGTCGAATTTCTCGAAATCGAAAAAATTTGCGATATTTGAACTCAGCGTGGTCGAAAACATACACACACCAAATTTTAGCTCATTTGGTCAAGTTTTATGGGTTTTGAGTGGGGGGGGGGGTAATCGAGATAAGACCCGACAATTTTGCGAAACTGTTTAAAATTTTCCGTAAGTTTTCGAAATATATATATTTGAAAAATTGAAAAATTCTAAAATTTTTTGAAGCGGTCTAGATTTATATTTTGTAGCTTGAAAATACTGTTTAACGCTTTAATCGTTAAAATTTGCCCTTTTCAGCGCTCCAGAAGCAGTTGAAAGCCATTGGGGTTATCGAAGAAAAGGAAAAAACACTTTAAAAGCCGAAAAAACTGGTTTTCCGCATTTTTTCCGGAACAAACCCGGCCCATATTTACCATTACTTTAATTATATATGTCGGGACAGAGGTATGTTGTCGAGCTTGGATCCAGTAGTGCATCGCTCGTTTTAATTTCCTGGTACCCCAAAAAATGCTCCAGATTTACACTAATTTGATCAAAATTTAATAATACAAAACCTGGAAAATTGCCGCTGAAAACCTTGAAAAACCTGGAAAAACCTGGAAATTGAAACTGAAAAGTCCGCATGAACCCTGTCAAACTTTTTCGTGTTAATTTTTAGCAACATTTTATTTTTAACTGTGGAGCCCCAGATTTAGTCCATACTGAAATTTAGCTCAAGGCAAAAAGCCAGTGGTACAGTATTCTTGACCCCATACATTTATCAACTTAGCACCTGGTAATCATAGCAATCAGTTCAATGATTCTCTGTTTATTAAAATAGGTTCATAATTTTTCTTCTAATTTTAGACGCCTAATCCAAAGTCTAAGAAAGGACCAAGGAAAAGTGGTAAGCCTTACATTATTTCTTCAGGGTCTATATTTTCAAATGGGCAGAGTTTTTCAATGTTTTGCCGAGAATTTTTTCCAATAAGTTGGAGAACAGTGCAATTTAAGGCTGGGTCATTTTCAACCTAGTGTTCTCTTACATGTTTCTGTTCTGTCTGTGGTATAGGGCCTCTCCCGAAAATCCCAAATTTTAGACCGCTACCGAAAAACTTTGGAAAACAGGCTCTGAATTAATCGAGAAATCTGGCTCTGTAGAAGTTTTGATCTCCAGCCAATAACCATGTAAAGGCGTCCAGACTGATGTTTAGGCCAACAGCACTTAGCTATTTGTCAATTATTCCGATATGTGCCACTCAAAGGCCCTATTTCTAAAGATTAAACGGATTAGATTAAAATTAATCCTCATTAAAGAAACAGCACCTCGGATTAAACGGATTAAAATTTAATCCAACGAGTTAAACTAGTATAAACGGATTAAATTTAGTCGAATTTGTTTAATGCACCTAGGATTAAAATTTTAATGGGACCTGCTTAACCGCTGTTTCTTTAATCATTAATTTCAATCCGTTAATCCGTTGCTTGCATTTTCAACCAGTTTTTAATCCTGGTGCAGCTACGCGGATTAAACGGATTAAAAGTTGCCGGATTAAAAATTTTAATAGCTGTTTCTTTAATGGTGGATTAAATGGATTTAAATCAACACGTTTAATCCGCGGATTAAGAGTGGTCGGATTAAGCGAGTTAATGTTAATCCGGCTGATTTTTAATCCGTTTAATCCGACCATTTTAATCTTTAAAGAAACAGGCCCAAAGTTTCTTCAACAGCTTACTAAGGGCTGTGTTCAGTTGCGTATAAATAAATCCTGCACAGTCCTTATGTTCAGCTATAACTTTTTGTTACATCAGAATTAACTTTCATGTTTGCTTCCTGTACTGTTATCTGTTAATACATATTAATCTTACTTTTTATTCGTTTTTGTAGTGTATGCCAAAGAATGCGTACTCAGTGAGGAGCTATCCAACTTGTTGGGCACTGATAAGGTAACTACAATAAATGGTTTCCCGGTAACTTTACTCACTTTGAGATGCCCAGAAATAGTCAAATTTTAAGGATTTTTGGTCAAACTTATCAAAACTCCGTTGACACCAGGCTAAGTTTTAGAAATTTTTGTCGAATGTAGGCCGCCTTAGATCCCACGTTTCCGCCAAGAAAAAGCCCACAAATTAATCTTATCTGTTTTCATTTTACTGTGATTATGTGACCGGATATATTGTTCAGAATGAAATAATAAAAATGATAAATATATAAATGTTTTCAAAGGTTCTCGAATAGATCGAGAGTTGCTGGAGTACACACACAGTCGCAAAATGTATTGCTATTTTCCTCGAAAAAAAGTGTGTTGGAACACCGTTTTTGAGTAAATACCGCTGCACAGCAGTAATCGCTCATCAGGTTATAGCTTCACCAATATAATTTAGATGGCTCGTAAAGATGTTGTGAAGAACATGTGGCAGCTTTTCAGGGAGCGCCAGCTCATAGTAAGTTTCTGCATGAGCGTAGTGTTTTTTGTATTCTTGGCTGAATTCTTGGCTTATTTTTATCCCAAAACCTGTGGAGGGGGCTTCATGGGCGCCATCAACGATGGGAGGCTCATGCAAAATGGAGGGGCCAATTTTTTACGTTTTTAATTTTTAAATGTTTAATTTTTGTCTTTTTTATGTAAAAACTGCTAATTTTTATTTTAAGTCCTTTTTAGGTTAAAATAATGAGAATTTCGTTAAAACCCCGACGAAGTTAGAAACAATTTTGAATATTTGGCGCAAAAACGGTGAAATTTGTTAATTTCTAGGGATGTGGGATGGCTCCACTCGAATGAGGGGAGGTCACCGAATGCCCCCTAGTACAATAAACCAGTATATATTCTGTGCTAAGTGCTGTAATTACAACACAGTGTTCTACTGTGTATTACCGGTTCAGCTGAGTTACAGTTTCTGGTACAAGTATATTACATAATTTGGCTTTTTTCTAGACCAAACTTCCTGGATGTTGGTAAGGTCCGTCCCAGAGGTCTGGGGAGCGAACAGATTTCAGAGAAGGGGCGACATTTTATAAATGCAAAGAAAGCTACGTTTTGCTGCTGAAATATAACTTGAACGTTTTAAACCTTAACTTAAGCCTGCTAGTAAACTGAAAAGATCTAAAATTTGTCGAAGTCTAAACGTTTTGAATGATTACCCTCAAAATCCTGTTTATCTGGGCACTTGAGTTTGAGAGCCCCGAACCCTGTAGGTGTCGTTTCTGACGGGTGGTTACCTAATTATCTGGATTTACTATAGGCGAAACAATGTGGGGCGAGAGCTTCCCCTCACTATTGGGGAGAGGTCACAAGTGTGGGGGAACCTGAAGTGGTCTAACTCGCAAAATGTAGTAAAAGTAGCCTGTTGTCTACATATTCTACTGTTATAACTACAGAAGCCATAAAAGGTTCTGAAAAATTCAGTTTTAGCACCAACAAAATTTAAGAACCGAAAAAATACTGTTGACGCCGGAACATTTTGAATTTTCTGACCAGAATCCTTTAAGTATAGTTACTTTCTGGCCACATCCAGTGAGTGGGGAATGGGGGAAGCTCAAAATTGTGGGAGTTGGCCGAGGGGAACCGAAAAGCTGGGCTTATTCTAGTGGGGGGGGGAGCGGGGGCCCCCCATAAACACCCTTCCCCCCCCCCCAAAATCGTTCCCCCCCCCAAAATCGCCCCCCCCCAAAGTGGGTGCCCCTTTAGGTACCAACTTTTACCCTGAAAAAATCGCTCAGAAGGCCAAATTTTCAAACATTTTCCGGCTTCGCCGGAGATTTTTAGTCGATTTTTGCCTATTTAAGCGCTATTTTTGCACTACAAATGAACTTTTTGGGGATTACTATAAAACTAGCACAATTTTTAGCATGTTTTTAGAAAAATTTTGAAAAATTTTCACCCCGCCCCAAGAATGACTCGCCCCACCCCGAGGGCCCCCTCCCCAACGAGCCCCCCAAAAAATTCCCTAGAATAAGCCCAGAAAAGTGGGAGGTGAATCCGCCTGCCCTCAGTGGCGCACATAGAAGATTTTTGCCGGGGTGCGGACCAGAGAACTATTTGGGGGACTCGGGGTCGAAGTCCCCCAGAAGTTGAAAAATTTTTGAAAACAAGGTTGGAAAAGCAAAAGTTGGCTTAAATTAAGCAAAATTTGGAAAATTTCGCGCCGACGGCCCAAAACTTTTTGAAAATATTAAAAAATTTGTTATGAAAAGGTTTAAAACGCTGAAATAAGGGTAAATTATGTAAAAATGAACTCAATTTCTCGCGCCAAGTCAAGGCGCGAAAATTTATGCCCGCGCTGCGCGCAGATAAAAAACTTTTCTTTTACATCTGGTTTGGGGGGGCGGCCGCCCCCTCCGCCCCCCTCCTTATGTGCGCCCCTGCCAGAGTCTGGGCGGCACTGATTTCTATCGAAGGGAGGCCTACTTGTTGCGATACGAAGCCAGGTGGGGAAAATTAGAAAACGCTAGAAAGCTAAAATACGGCATACATTTAATTCAATGTTGTTATAAAGAAAACCCTTCCACTAGAGATGCACCGGGGCCGCCACTGCCGGGGCCGGGGCGACCTTGGCCCCGGTACCGGGGCCTAGAAATTAGTGGTCCAAATCGAAAATTTTCAAAAATTTTCTTGAAAATTTAGATTTTGCAATAACTTTTGATATACAAACGTTACTATCGTTGTTTTCATTCATATCGGCGGGAAAACAAACGATTTGTAACACTTTTTGACGTTCAAAAATTCAAAATTTTGGTGAAAAAATGTCAAAAATTTACAATTTGCTAATTTTTGGCCCCGGTCAATACCGGGGCCTGACCACCGGGGCTGGGGCCGGGGCCAGGCCCCGGTGCATCCCTACTTTCAACCTCCAGATTTTCGCATATATGAAATTTTAATTGCAAATTCCTAGTATTTCTAACTGTATTCTTAGCTCTTGAAAATTTATGTAAAAGAAATCCTAACGTAGGATTTTATTGCAAACAAGGATTCTGTAATTCAGATTGGGGGTGGGCACTTCTCCCAGACTCAGAGATCGAAAATGCGTCCTTCGCCCCGGACACAAAGGTCTGGATCTGCCAGTCATCCTAAAGTCGAACTGTTAGATTGCTTGAAACGTATGTTTCGTAAAAAATAATGAAGTGATGGAAATGGTTTTTTGTATTCTGTTCCCATTATAGGATCCTACCAATAAACAATTTGTCAACTGTGATGCTGATCTGGAAAGAATTTTTAGTAAGTTTTAGCTTTTATGTTGTACATAACTATTAAAGTCTGACCGAAAAATGTAGGGAGCAAAATTGTTTTGTTTACAGTGAATAACTGGTTCATTTTTGCTGCAGCAATGTATACGTATATGTTCAAAAATGTAGGGAGCAAAATTGTTTTGTTTACAGTGAATAACTGGTTCATTTTTGCTGCAGCAATGTATACATATATGTTCTGAACCGTCATGGAATGAACTTTCTTTTGGTTGAAAAAATTTGAAAAAATTAAAATTCATCAAAAGAAGCCGATTTTTTTAAGTTTTGAAAGATCAGTAGAAGCCATGAACTAGTCGTTCGGTGGAAAATTAGCCCATGTCCCAAACATATTGTATCGCAAATATCAGCTAATTTTGTCAAAAATCGCTATAGTTATTAAATTTTTTCGAGCTTCAAAATCCTTTGATCTTTGCCGCGTTTCCAACGTTGACTGGCTGTTACTCGCGACTCACTCAATGGAAAAATTTTTTAATTGGATTTCCAGGACCGCTTACGTGTCAGCTTTCATGTGATTTATGTGGTTTTTCAAAAGTTGAAAATCGGTTTTTTCGAAAAATACCATTTTTTGACCCAAAATTTCGACAATGCGAATCCAGCAAAATTGAGTAAAAATAGCATAATCATAAAGTTTAATCTGAGCTGAATCCAACGATATAAAGTTTTCGAGGCTACGACTTAAATTGCTGCAACGAACTTTTAAAAAATTTCGCTTGTTAGCTGGTTTTTGGCTAGTTTACACTATTTGCGGCAAATCAATGCGACATGTAGCACAACTTGTCAGAAATCGTGCCGTGATGGCCTAGTGGTAAGGTGTTCGACTAAAGATCTTACGGTCCTAGGTTCGAGCCTCCGCTGCCACAAGGCTTTCGCAAATCCCCTTCAGCAAGGGACTAAGCACATCATATCGGTTTGCCGTGGGCTCCGGCCAACCAGCTGTCTATCCTTATCTGGTCGGTAAATGGGTACCACTGCGGTGGGAAAGTAACAGGAGTCTGTGTTCTGGCTAGCCCCCCTTCCACAGATGTAGTCAACATTAGAGTTGTCGCTCCTGGCTTCGGGCTGTGAATCCGCAGATAAGCACCGGCACCCTATAGCCTTCTGTAGGTTGGAGTTCTCTCCAGGGATCACTTTACCTTATCTTACCTTACCAGTAATCAGCTGAAATAAGGAATTGTTTAAAAGTTCGTTGCCGGGGCAATTTAAGTCGTAGCCTCGAAAACTTTATATCGTTGAATTCAGCTCAGATTAAACTCTGATTATGCTATTTTTACCCACTTTCGCTGGATTAGCATTGTTAAAATTTTGGGTCAAAAAGTGGTATTTTTCGAAAAACTCTATTTTTAGATTTTGAAAAACCACATAAATCACATGAAAGCTCACACGTAAGCGGTCCTGAAAATCCAATTGAAAATTTTTTCCATTGAGTGATTGAGTAATAGCCAGTCAAAGTTGGAAAAGCGGCTAAGCAGTCAAAGTTGGAAAAGCGGCTAAGATCAAAGGATTTTGAAAATCGAAAAAATGAATAACTATCACAATTTTTGACGAAATTAGCTGGTATTTGCGATACAATATGTTTGGGACATGGGCTAATTTTCCACCGAACGGCTAGTTCATGGCTTCTACTGATTTTTCAAAACTTAAAAAATCGGCTTCTTTTGATGAATTGTAATTTTTTAAATTTTAATTAAACTTAACTTTTAACTTAAATTTAACTTTTAATTCAACCAAAAGAAAGTTCATTCCATGACGGTTCAGAAAATATATACATTGCTGCAGCAAAAATGTACCGGTAATTCAGTGTAAACAAAACAATTTCGCTCCCTACATTTTTGGTCAGACTTTAGTTAACTCGTCTTCATCATAATGTGCTGCTATGTTTTAGGTTTGTATAGTTCTAGTAAGACCGCAGGTTTCGTGCAATGGTTTCCGCAGTTTTCTGTGCTAACTTTTAGTTGTAATACTGTTTTCTAGAGACGAAACGATTCAGGGCCTTTGGTATGATGAGAATCCTCAAGAATCACATTAAGGATCCTAAACTGGTATCATAGCCCAGCCCCCCTCCCAATGTTCTTATCTATTCTTGCCCCCCCCCTCCCGCCCCAATGTACACCCCCTCCGTTTCCCATTGGTCTCCCCTTCCCTGTGGTTCTTCCATCTGCTAGCTATCTGTATGCTGTTTTCTTTTCTTTTCTGTTTCCTATATTTGCCTTGGCGGGATGCCCTTCAGCGGTCTTGCATTCTGGATGCCTCCAACAATTCTTGCTTATGAACCGTGAACTGTCTATCAGGGATGGGCACCGGAAAAAACTGCCGGAAAAAACGGTTTTTTCCGTTTTTTTCCGTTTTTTTTCCGCAGGCTTCGGAAAAATACTCGCGAGTTTTTTTCCGATAAGTTGAAAAATTTTTGAAAAATTAACAGTAAAATTGGAAATTTTGGGAGAATTTTTAAATTTTTCCGAAAAAATCTAGAAATTCTTTAAAATCGCCTGTATTTATAGTTTATCGCATGAAAATACGTTTAAAAGGTTAAATTCGTTAAAATTAGCTCAATTTTGGCACTCCAGAAACAGTTTGAAACCTTTGGTGATATCGGAAAAAAACGGAAAAATACTGGAAAAAAAACGGAAAAAAACCGGAAAAAAACTAGTTTTTTCCGCAATAATTTTTTTCCGGAAAAAACCCAACCCTGCTGTCTATCATATATAATTATTAAGTGTCAAGAGTTTCCAACTGTATTGTTGACTTGTGGGGGGAGGGGATGATTTTAAGTATGAGATTAGGAACTTTTGGTGTTATATACATTGGATATTACATAGAGATCAGAACCTCCTAATGTCACAGTAACCTTCTCTATACACTTTAGCTGATCCAATTCTTTGTGGTTTTCAAGTTTGCAATACTTACGTACGTTTGTCTGTCTGTCTGTCTGTTCTCGGGCATTCAGCCCGCAGGAAATATGGGGTTCAGTCTCGGCAGGTTTAATAAACTTAGCGGATGTAGCAGCCAGATCAAAAGACCCGAAAGAAAGCGACCGATCAGGTCTAAGAGGGTGTGGGCCAAGACCAAGACTTACGTCAACTGGCTAGGTAGACTCTGATTGCTCGTATTGCAGACAGAGCAGTACATACCAGGTATTACGGTATTTGTAGTATTTAGGAGGTTTCTCCCTGTGTGCACAAAGGTTTCTACGTACGTTTGTTTAGTTATATTTTGATATTTTGTCAGGTAGTTTACTTGTTATTCTAGTTATATACTCTGTTAACAGTGTTAATCTTGTGTACAGATTTAAGTTTTGAACTGAGGACAAATCAGGGTGCGCTCAACTGATGGTGATCAGTGTTATATATACTGATAATGCGTTACGGTAACAGAATATGATATTTGATAGACATTTAGCCCTTTCTGTGTGTATGCGCAGTGGTAAACTATAATTACGTTGTTTATAAGATCAGGCTTGGTGCTGACTTAGTTTTTGTAGTGCTTGCACAAGTTGTTCACCTTAATGATTGCAGGGTTTGCTTACTGTAGATTGTCGGATGGCTTGCCATTTTGGACAAATTTATAAATTCATGTTTCGCTTAATTGTATATTCTTCTCATCCTCAGCAAATGCCTCGTATTATTGATTGCGCTCAATTGGTTGGCGGAAATTTACGACAAAAGCAGTTTCCGTTTAAAGTGTGTTCTGCTGTCGCAGGTTTACAGATGGTTTTTCTATGATTTGACTCTACCATTGCAATAATATACGTAATGTGGCATCGAAGGGAGTTGTTTATGTAGGTTAGTTCCGTATAATAATTAAAATGTTTGGTCAATTATTCCTATCTTTACATTGTATTATACATTCGTTCGTACTGGCTTGCTTGTTTTGACTCTTGCGGTAATTTGGTTTTGCATATAAAATGTCAGGCAGTTTTTTTATCAGAGGGTGGGTCAATCGTCAATTTTATCAATCGACCACCACCCCTCGAAATTGTTCCCGCCTGGGATGTTTTGTTCCCCCGACCGGGCCCAGCACCCCCGCGGAATGTTTTAGGCGTATATAATAGGTCCAGTTTGAGGATATTTCCAGCGTTGCTGGACTTTTGTCTCTTCCCCTTCCCCTTTCCGATTAAATTGACCAATTTTACTTTGCCGTAGAGGTCATCCTCAGAGGATTATCCTGAGTCTTGGCAAAGTCTGGAATGCTAACTCCGGCCCCCGGGTACACAGCCTGTGAGCCAGTAGGAGTGTCACCCACCTTACATGATACCTACAACTGGGGGAGAGGCTAGGCTAGCTCAGATGGTTTTCGCAGTCTCTATTGTCTTCCCATGTGAGCGTATTTCAGTGGTGCCCATTTATTGATCAGTTAAGGATTTATAGTTTTCACTTGTCTGAGTGTAAATTGTTTATTGTTTACCTATTTGTTAATTTTCATTTGTGCCAGTCACAACAAGGTGAGCCAGCTGGAAATTCGCATTTCGCATTTATAATGCGCAAATTTCTCACACACTTTCTGATTTCCTGACTCGTGCCGAAATTGGATGAATTTATTAATGGATATCTTGACTGATATTGTGTTCATTGTGTTCTGTTGCTTGTTACTGTTGTTTGCCATAATTAAGAATGAGTTGTGATTGAGTTTAGTTGTTACACAGATGTCTAATAATGCTTGAATTTATTACAATTTATTACACTGCTGGACTACGTCAATAAGTTTCATTTCATGACGTTTATTGCCTCTTCTGTGCTATTTTGCAAATAAACAAGTTGTATTATAACAAATAGGAAGAGAGACATGTAAAGTGTCAATTATATGATCTGAAATATCGATTCATTTAGACCAAGAGTAAGAAAAATCGTTATTTAGAAGAGAGAGGAAATTCTATTGCTATCCACAAAATTGTTGTATGGTTACTCTTGTTTTTCAGGTATACTTCGAAGGTGTTTAATATGTTATTTGGCCTTTCTTCTTTTGTGACATATTTCTGGTTAGTTTTTTGGGCAATATGGTGTTGCAGATGTTTGATTTAAGTCTTATCTTTCAGTAAGTGGCTTGCTTGACTTGGTTCAACAGCAAATTTGTATTCCATTCAAGTTCTTCTAATTTGATGCTAAATTCTGTCATGGTGTTTTCTTTTATACAATATTATGAACAATTTGTTGGACCTGTCTTTCTGTTGCCGGTGTAATAAAATAAAATGTCTTCTTTTTATTTAAATGGTTGGTTAGGATATATACTTCTTGGTTGGCCCCAATTTTTTTCTCACAGTTTCGTAGGTACCGGCACCTTCATCTTTGCCTTCCGGTTCCGTTAATATACCGCCCTTTAGCTGTTCCATGCGAGCCGAGAATGTGTTTTTTCAGAAGGCGATTTTAGTTTCAGTCGACGAAGCAAGGACTAGCAGTTTAAGTTTGAGTAGGTAATGCAACAGGATTTAAATTAAAGTAGGAGTTTCAGAAATCGTTTCAGTTCCCTATAGTGCAGTTAGCCCATAGTTCGCCACGGTTATTTAGGCTTTCGCTTCTGAATATCGACGAAATAGAATCTTCAAGTTGAAATCTATCTAAGTTTGAGTTTCTGATAGCTTTAGTTTTATTTGACGGCCTCAAATTCTGTTTCAGATCTCGTCCGAAAATGGTTTAAATTTCAGTAACTAAAATATCACTACAAACAAGGAAACGAACATAGTCGCTTTCGGTGGATATGCCATGAAACTATGAAACGGCACCATAACAGTGAATGTATTGTCTCATGGCGCAGAGGGCCGATGTGGAAAAAGTTTGTGCATTTGACCAAGAGTTTATAATAGGAAGAGTAAGACACTCAGCTCTTCCTTATAGAATAAGCGAGTTAAGGGGGTCCATTTTTGGGACATTTTTTCGACTTTCTCCTATCTCGCTGATTTTCATATATTTTATTGTCAAAATGGTATATTTTAACGAGTTTTTAAAATTACAGTCGTAAGTCTAAGGGTTGTCGAGTAATTTCACCCCAAAGTTGAGATTTTATGTGTTAAACATAGGAAATTTTAAAAGTTGTCATTTTTTCGCGTGCGCCAAAAAATCTCCCGACAAACGACAAATCTCCCGACAAA
>JASAND010012355.1:0-19053 GCA_030248195.1 Trissonchulus latispiculum
ACCGCCATACTACATAGCAGACGGCAGTTAGCGACGGTTTGTGAAGATCATAAGTTCTGGGATATTCTTGCAAGTAAATGTGTAGTTTGGACAAAACAATGATATAAACGGATTCCGTGAATCAATATTTCAGACGCCTTTTCAAATTTATGATAGGTGTTCACAACCAAAACCTTAGAGGTACAGCAGCAATTTGGCAATAGTTTTATACATAGCAAACCTTGGTGCCAACAAGGAGGTCCGTTTTTGACTTGAAGCATTTTTTGCAGGAGTATTTCTGAGACATTCCCTCCAAGTAAAACTATTTCACAAACAGTGGTCAGAGATGTCAAAAGGGCAGTAAGCAAGAATGATGAGCAGACTCTAATTGAATCAGATTACCAAGTAGGGGTGTGGATATTTTCTCCAAGGGTTACCTTCACTTTTCAACTTTACCAAGAAACCGTTAAAATTATCTACCACAGTTTCTATTAACACGTATATACGTACCCATCAGCAACCACAACGCAACGTTGGCCGCGATTCATTGGTCCCTTATAGGAAGCCTTTTCCATCATTGTATCGGCACTGAAGAATAAAAAGGACAAAGTACAAACGTACAAACAGTGTGAAGTAAACGGACTGGAAGGACTTGCACAAATTATTTTCAAAGGCTGCTCTGATCTGAAGTAAAGATTGCAGATTTGAAAAGCAAAATAGATTCCTGAGGAGGATATGGGGAGACTGCTGGGGATCGACCCGAAACCCGGATCCGCTTCCGGCCGGATACTGCAGATCCGGATCTGGCAAGATTCTAGATCCGGATTCACGAACAGTTCCCTAGAAACCGATATACAACAGACACGCCCGTCACTTGGGCTGGCATAATATTGCTTACAGCAATGTCAGCCACAAATAAGCAACTCTCATAAGTCATACTGACTTTACTCTTTCTTCAAATCTGCATATTAATTAAGCATTAGGCCAGCAACGCACCGGCAATTGACCATTTTATACTGGAAATCTTCCGGCTGTCCCTGATGCCAACCAGGAATAAGACCCCATCGCATGGGCTGGAGAACATAGTCTCCTTGGCTGAAATTTTCCTTGTCAAGAACTGTTCCTTCAACCAGGACTGGGCTGAAACACGAATAATCCCAAATAAAAGCCCTTTTATACAACACCAAAGATTTCAGACGACACCAACAACAAACAACATTTTCTATTACAAAATAGGTTTGAAAACTGATATACACATATTTCTAACGATCTTCACTTACGTACGTATATGTATATATAAAATTTTGCAAACTTCGTTTTAGAAAAAGTTTGGGGAATGCGACATTTATCCCTACCAAACAGATTAGCCACAACGTCTCGCACTGGTCGACGTTTTTAAAAGGGCTGGAACATAAATCCATTATAGACGCGTTTAATTACAAGTATTTTGTAAAATACAACCAATGACGCGGGATAAAAAGGATTTAACTAAAGTATGACCAAAAAATGTAGAAAGTAAAACTGTTTTCTTTATATCTCGTATGCGCTTCAACATAGCTACCGTAAATGTATTTTCTTAACAGGCGTGAGGAGATCTGTCTCCTCATCAAAAGAAATTTTGGAAATTTTCTATGCAACTTCAAGGGGCGCAGCAGTTGTCCAGCAAAAATGCCACAACCACGAGACCTTCAGGAAAATTTTCCTAATGCCTGAAAACCCTGCACTGGTTCAGGCAAAATGCGGTACATCAAAAACAAGTCAAAAGCCAGCTGGAATAAGGGAAGTTGTTTGAAAATTCATTAAGAATGCGGACGCAGTATAAGTCGTAGCCACAAAAACTTTGTATCGTTGGATTCAGCTCAAATTAAATTTTCAGATTAAGATTTTTATCGACTTTCGTTGCATTCGGGTTGTCGAAGTGTTTCGTGGCATTTTTGCGAAAAAATCTACTTTCAAAGTTTAAAATACCACATACGTATATCTATCAGATGAAGGCTGAGGCCTAAGCCGCCCTAACAATGCAATCGAAAAAGTTTTCCGCTGTCTCGTGTAATAACCAGTCAAAGTTGGAAAAGCGTGAAAATCAGAGAAAGATCAAAGACAATTGATTGAATAACTTTCACATTTCTTAACCCAAAAACCTAACATTTGATGTGTAGAATTTTCAGGCATGGGGAAAATTTTCCTGAAAGTCTCGTTGTTCTAGCATTTACTGATCTTACCGGGCATATAAATGGAACGGCCTTTGAAGTTACATGAAAATTTTCAAAAATTTCTTTTACGGTAGAAAGAAAGATGTCATCATGCCGGTTCAGAAAATACATTATATATATTAAGAGGCAAACATTTTTGCCCTATCTAACCTTCCGTTACCTGCATAATTATACAAGCATTACATACACATTTTTACGAACCTGTATTTTGATGGACACAAATTAAAACTCGGATTGTAGCTTCCTCGCTGGGAAGGATCGTCCCGCCAGTAGGCACACTTGACTACATCCTTCCTGGCTGGCAGCGCACACGCCCTGCATAGCTGATCCGGGGTGAGGGTGCTGCAAATTGAAATAAAAATGCAAGAATGCCTTGAATAGCATATATTAAATGTTAATTATTTCAGAAGTAGAAATGATGTAAGTAATTCTATGGATCCATATATATACAAGAAAGTAAAATGCTCCTCCGGAGCATGGAAAAGTAATATGGGTGGATAGGGTGAGGTTGCGAAATCAAGAGAGGACTAGTTTTGAAAATGCTTAATATGGGGCTAGGTTCTGAAAGAAAGGAGGACTAGGTTGTGAGCGAACTAATATGGGCACAGCGTCGCCGAACAACCCATATTCGCGGGCTGTAAAAATTATACAATCATCTATATCAATTTCTAGACTATAAATTATAGCTCCAGATGCTAAACTAGATGATATAATCTATATATATCCGCATATTCGTACTTCCATATTCGTAGTATATAGTCAGACTTTTCCTTCGAGAAACTCTAAGCTTACTGTTCATTTCATGCATTTATACAGACAGCATATTTAAAGAATAATTTTACAGCGATTGTCCTTGACTGCAACCCTGCCGGATTGAACCAATAGTTTTGCCGCCACATCCCTATGTTTCTGTCCGATACTTGTCATAGTCCAACTAAATTTAAGGTATATAGCTAGCCTAAACCTGCCCAGGCAAACAACTACTATATCTTGCAGATTACCTATTCAACATTTTTCACTCTAATGTTGACCGTTCTATATAATGACAAACGCTGAAGCGAAGCGAGCATGCCCGCGAATATGGGTTGTTCGGCGACGCTGTTCCCATATTAGTTCGCCCACAACCTAGTCCTCCTTTCTTTCAGAACCTAGCCCCATATTAAGCATTTTCAAAACTAGTCCTCTCTTGATTTCGCAACCTCACCCTATCCACCCATATTACTTTTCCATGCTCCGGAGGAGCATTTTACTTTCTTGTCCTCTTAGCAATTTAAAGATTCTCTGACAATATTCCAATGTTGTTAAACATTGGCTTTAAGATTGGCCCGTAAGTCGAGGCCGAGGGAGAATTGGCAAGAGGAGGCCTCTATGAACGAAATTCCCCATCAAAAAAGTTGATCCCCTTTGGTACCAATTTTGCAGTGAAAAAAAAGCAGAAAGCGAAATTTTCAAAATTTTTCTTGTTTAACTTAACTAGTTTAATTAGACGGCATAACTTAATTTTCCGGGTAATGCTGGATGCGTTTCCAGTGGTCAGTAGGCCGTAGTGACCACTGGTCACTTCCATCGGTTTCGGCAATATGCCCATTAAAACGAGCGTTGTCGATTTACTATATAAAAACATCCGCAACTAAAACCCCGAAAAACTAAGTTTTAGGGAGTTTGACCACTGGTCAGTAGACCACCTAGTTCGTAGTGACCAGTGGTCAGATCCGTCAAATCTGAAAATGTGCTCATTGAGACGAGCGTAATCGATTTACTATATATATATGCCCCCAACCAAAACGCCGAAAAATAGTCCATTTGACCAGTGGTCAATAGGGCCCCAAGGCAGTATTGACCAGTTGTTACTTACATCGGTTTCGGCAACATGCTCATTGAAACGAGCGTAGTCGATTTACTACATGTGCTCCCAACCAAAACGCCTACAAACGCTGTTTTAGGCCATTTGCCCAGTGGTCAATAAGGGCCCCGAGGCCATAGTGACCAATCGTCACTTCCATCGGTTTCGGCAATATGCTCATTGAAACGAGCGTAGTCGATTTACTATGAATGCCCCCCACCAAAACGCTGAAAAACAATGTTTTAGGCCATTTGACCAGTGGTCAATAGGCCCCCAAGGCCGTAGTGACCAGTGGTCACTTCCATCGGTTTCAGCAATATGCTCATTGAAACGAGCGTAGTCGATTTACTACATATGCCCCCAACCAAAACGTCGAAAAACGCAGTTTTAGGCCATCTGACCTGTGGTCAATAGGCCCCATAGGCTGTATAGAGGTCGGGGGGAAAAAACCAACCCGCAAGTGGTGGGGAAAAAACCAACCCCCCGTTTGGGCGATGGGGATGAGCTAGCGGGCTCAAATTTTGCATGCAAGTTGGTAGGGACCATCCCACCTACCACACCAAATTTGAGCTAAATCGGACCACTTTTGAGCATTTTGTGACATTTTGAAAATTTTGGCATTTTTGACCCCCCAAAAATTCAAAATTTGCCTATTTTTGAAGGCCTGTAAAAAATTTTCCATAGCAGTTAGATAATAACTTTTAATAGTTTCTATGAGAACAACATGTGCTCTTTCCAAAAATGTCGGTCTCGCCTTCCTGCGACGCTTGGCAAGCTGCCAGCAGAATTTTTACAAAATGGGAAAAAAAACCAAGGGGTGGGAAAAAAAACCAATTTTTGCTTTTGCTGCCAAACTCCCAAAAATGGTTCTTAGTTGCTCAAAAGTCATCCACATAGCAAGTTTAATGCGTTCTTTCACGTGAACAGCTCAAAATTGCATTTGGACTTGGCAATTTCGTGCTAGCCGGTAAAAACCTCATTTCGGCGGATCGGCTGTTTGGCTCAGCTAAAGCGGCCAAAAAGTACTCTGGGGCAAAGAAATACGCGAATAAACACTGAAACAACGTTTATTTTAATTTATTTCATCGAATTTCGAAAGATTTACTAATTTTTGCATTTTAACATAGAAACTGGCAAATTTGATGAAACCTAGCCAGTTGATGCTGCAAATTTTGATGTTTGATTTTCTCACTTATTATAAGGAATATCGCAAAAATAACTGCAGATATGAAGTCAGCGACGCCGATTTTACCTGTCGCATGCATAAAATCGCTAATATGAGTTACCCTGACCGAATACTGGGGTTGGTTTTTTTTCCCACCGGTTGGTTTTTTTCCCGCCATTGGTTTTTTTTACCCCGGCTAATTAACCGTTAATTACTAATTAACGACAGGACCTAGTGAGGCGATTTATATACCAAAATGACAGTCTAGACAGGGCTTGATAAGAAAATAATTTGTAGCCGGATTGCTCCACTGGGTAGTTCTGCAGAGTCCAAAAAGTGACTACCTTGGTTTTTTTCCCCGACCTCTATAGTGACCAGTGGTCACTTCCGCCGGTTTCGGCGATATGCCCATTGAAACGAGCGTAGTCGATTTACTATATATGCCCCCAACCAAAACGCCGGAAATCGCTGTTTAGAGTGAGTTTTCCCAGCTTTGACCCTGGGCGAGGAACCACGGGAACCATGCTGACCAGTGGTCATTTCGGGCGGTATCGGCAGTATGCTCATCGTTTTCAGCGACCCTGATTTACTATACATGGGCACCACCCCAAGGCCGAAAAATGCCATTTTTAGTGACTTTTAAGGCCATTTCTAGTAAAAGTGGGACAAACTTTTCGCCAAAACAGGTGAAAAAATGCAAAGTTTGGGCCCATCTCCTGAAAGCTACAGAGCGAAATTTAAAAATCCCCCTCGTTACTTTGTGTGCATTGGCCGAAATATTCAAATAAAATAAACCAAACCGATCTAGCTGCTAGCCTGTGAAAAAAGTCCATCACAACCGAAGTGCCAAAATAGCGAAAGTCCGAATTTGGGGCCTTGGCACAGAGCCAAAATTGGCCAGGTGCCAAAATGACCAAAAAAAGGTAGCATGGGGGGATACTGTCTACCAACATATAACAGTAGTATTGGACCAAAATGCCCACAACGTTCCAACACTTCGCTAGAAAATGCACTTCCGAAAAGCGTTACTCACCTAGAAAAAAAACCAAACGCAAAGTAACTGTTGCCAAGTGCAAAAATTTGAAGTTTCGAATTCGAACCAAAAGTATGGTGATACTTGTAGTACTACTCGAGTACTTTACGATGGTAACATTTTACCCCTCCCGAACCTCTAATTAGCTGGCACCAGGCCAACACGGTCTCCAGGGGGCCGCGCAGACGCCTTTACACCCATATTATGTAGGGGCGCTATCGCGCCCCTACATAATAAGTAATTCTATGGACACAACAAATATGGATATAAAATTTACCGGCCAAACAAGCATACATTTCTAAAAGACTTCCATGGTAATTTTACTGTGCCTTAATGCTTTGTGATTGTACGTAGTAATAATAGTAATCTAAGAAAATATTCGTAAGTACCAAGCAGTCCGTCCACACATCCGGTCAAATGAGAGACAACGGAAACAAAATAGGATAAATTAGTTGTGGGAATTATATCAAGCCCGAAAGTGCAATAGTAGCAGCACACTTTCTTGCACACAGAATACAGCACGCTATTTGATCCAAGGCTTAGAAGAAGTTGGCAGGCGATACTTTCATCTAGAAGTACTGTTGAACAAGCGAACAAGAAACAATGGATAAGGAAATTGGATAACTTATTATTAGTAAGTTGGACATTTCCAACAGAGGCCGGAGGTGCCACCCTCCAAACTTGGGTCGCCCCCACTGGAATCGCCGCCCCCCCCCCCCAAATAAAAAAATGCCCGTTACGGGTTTGAGGGTAATTTTAAAAAATATTTCCGGCGTCGCCGGATATTTAGACACTTAAACCTAGGGTTGTGCCGTTAAGAAATTTCTCGGGCAGGGCTCGGGCTCGGGCCAACCAACCTCCTCGGCCCCAGCCCGAATCCCGATTCACGACCCGAGGAGCCTGAACGGCCCGAAGAACCCGAACGGCCAGAGTGCAGTCGGAGCGGCGCAGCCCGATCGGCCAGACTGCAGTCCGAACAGCCCGAGTGCAGCCCGAACTTGGGTCGTCCCCACTAGAATCGATACCGTCTACAGCTCAACAGCTGCGGAGAGGCCCAAGGTGACATCATGTTAAGCAAAAGGACAACGGTGTGTGGACAAAAGAAGCCACAACGAAATAATCAATATTTTTAGCAAAGACAAAATACTTGAATAGCCCAGAAAGCACGAGAGGCCCGAACGGCCCGAGTGCAGCCCAAACGGCCCGGATTGCCCGAGTCGGGCCGGGCTCAAAGAACTCGGCCCGGGCCGTCTCATTAAAAAACTCGGGACGGGCCGACCGGCCCCAGCCCGACGCCCGCTTCACGGCCCTGGCACAAACCTAAGCATAGGCTAAAAGTTGTTTAATTTTTAGTTCAGCAACAACAAATAGCTAGTTTTAAGTAGGGATGCACCGGGGCCTGGCCCCGGCCCCGTTGGACAGGTCCCGGTACGAGCGGACCAAAGATTAGCAAACTTTTTGTAAATTTTTGACCAAAATTTTGAATTTTTGGAAGCTAAAAAGTGTTACAGATCGTTTGTTTTCCAGCCGACATGAATGAAAACAACGATAGTAACGTTTGTATTATATCAAAAATTATTGCAAAATTTAAATTTTCAAGAAATTTTGAAAATTGTCGATTTGGACCCCTCAGGCGGCCAATGTGGCCCCGGCCCGGCCCCGGTAGTGGCTGATTGTAGAAAATATATAACTTTAATTTTGATAGTTTCGTCAAATAAGTTAATTTCTTAAATTATGTCAAGTGCAAACAAAGCTTTTAAAAACTGTAAAAAATGCCACTATACAGCTGTGAACCTCAATTCAACACTTATTTCTATTTTTACTGATTTCAACAGTAGAAAATGCAGACTAATGACTTTTATGCAACACCACTGAGATTCATTTGAAAAATTCAGGGGCGAGTATACTAATGACACATAACCTTTCAGACTCCAGACTTTACGCAAAGCAAACTTTCATTACCTGACCCAGGAGTAATAATGTTTTATGCAACGGGGCCCTGGGCAAACCAGACTCCCCTAACCTAGAAATTTTCGTCTAGGAAAAAGTCAGCTACCAGCCATCCAAAATTTAAAATTCCTATTGAAAACGGGCCAAATACATTGGCTACAGAGCTGGAAGTGGGCCGTTCATGAATAATTCAGTTGTTTTAGATAAAAATTTTAATTGTAGGTGTATTAAAAAGTATATTAAGATTAACCTGCTTAACACGTTTAACTCTCTGGAGGTTTAAATACTAATCCGTTGAACCTGAGGTATCTTTAGTGCGGATTAATCTTAATCTAATCAAATCTTTACAAAAAAGAACGACGACAGCACACCACTCTCTCTCTGACTTCGGTAAAGTTGTGTTTTACTTCCTCGTGGTCATGACGCAGTAAACAGAAAAAACCCATTAAGACAAACCCTAAATCGTCTTTACTATAAAACTGTAAATCAATAAATCCTGCACAGCAGCGTCCACTTTTAATTCAGAAAATACATCAGAACAAGTGTATATACAAAACAAGATAAAGCCCAAAGCAATCACATTATCAATAGCATAAACTAAAAATAAATGAGCAGATCATCACGAGGCACAGCCAAAAAGAAAATACGTATTGTACACTCTAAGTTATCAGCCAAAAGCAATTATCCCAAAGTAGAGGTCCTATCTCTTAGTCTGTCCCGCCAATGTGGTTCAAGAATATCGTCTTGACTTGCACGTTGGGTATCACTGTTCATCGTGCTATCTAAAAAACAAACAACAAATGAAACGATAGTAAAATGTACAGAAACATTAATTATACGGACTATGCAGAATTTATGCATTTTTCCTTTTCTGGTGAAACTTTAGCGAAGTTTTAAAAATCCAGCGAATGCCGAAAGTTTTCGACTATTTAATTAAATGCCGAACAAAATCCAAGCTGTGTTATTTTAGGAAGCTGTAGAGCCAATTAATAGATAGCCAGCTTTCTGGTTAACTGGAATAATTTGCTATCCTATTCAAGTCATAGAAGAGAACAGGGGCCGATGTTATCAACGTCCAAACTCGGGTTAAGTCGCAAACCCGGGTTAAATTCATGTGTTAAAGATAGCCGACTAAACCACTTAATCCGGGTTTAGGCATTGATAACATCGGCCCCAATCTTTTCAAAATGACTGCGATTAATCATACATCGCCAAAATTTTCGTATTTTCCGCTCGGAATGTAGAAAGCCACCAATGTAGAAGACAGCGGTGGCAAGAAAGACAAACATGCAAATGGTTAGTGAGATGATAGTGGAAGCCGTCAGGACAATGTGGGTTGGATCACACTTCACTGTATCCCAGAGTCGCCAGGATGTGTTCAGCTAAAACAATAAAACGAAGAGCCGTCGCGGGCTTCTGGATGTTATTTTCCAGGTTTTTCAGACCCATTTTTTCTTCGCTCGGTTTTTCTTACAGTAAAATGTAGTAAAAGAAAGTTAAAAAATTATAAGCAATTACGTATAGGGACGAATGTATCAAGTTTCGGCAGATCTTGAAGATTTTGGACATCGAACGAAGTACGTATATATTATGTATTTGGGTGTTCCTGGAATTCAGAACTAAAAACAACTCATTCGAAAAACAGAGTTCAGATTCCTGTTCTGTGATACCAAAACACAACAACAAAATTAAACACAAAATTTGATACCATTTTCCTCTAGCGAATCAAAACTTAACTATATTATAATTGCGAAAGATTTTGATGAATTATTTTTGCACGTAATAGTGCCAACCTCTCAGCACACAAGTTTGTCTGTCGGGGCCCAACTCCTCCGAGTAGGGTGCACAAAATACTGAACCCACAGAAAATCCGACCTTCCGACGACTCGTGACCAAAATTGACATTTTTGTTGGTACTCAACATGGACTTCGCTCAACTAACCCATATTATACATTTATACATAAACATTCACTCTAAGCTATCCAGCCATATACAGTACCCCGTCAACATCTCTAGCTTCGCCCTGGCTCGATTTTTTTGTGAACCGTTTGGCAAAAAAATCACTATCAGTTGGTGGAAAAATACTACCGATGAGCAAATTTTAGCAAATTCTCTAAGCAAACAATCAACCATCCGCATTATTGTATTTTTCTCTGTCTTTTAATATTTTTCTTTTGCTGCCATTAAAATTGGATTGAATTCGTACATATGTGGAGAAAAGCCTACAGTAGGGATGCACCAGGGCCTGGCCCCGGCCCCGGTACCGACCGGGATCAAAAATTAGTAAAATTTTGTAAATTTTTGATATTTTTTGACCAAAATTTTGAGTTTTCGAAAGTCAAAAAGTGTTACAAATCGTTTGCTTTCCCGCCGATATGAATGAAAACAACGATAGTAACGTGTGTACATGTATAACGTGTATATCAAAAACTATTGCAAAATTTAAAGTTTCCAGAAAATTTTTTAAAATTTTCGATTTGGGCTCCCAATCTCTAGGCCCCGGCCGGTGCCACGACGAGGTCCCGGCCCCAGCCCCGTTAGTGGCGGCCCCGGTGCATCTCTAGCATACAGTAGGCATATTCATCTCATCAATTGTCACTTATGCACTTACACTGGCCAAAACATCGACGCAGTATTTGATCCCTTCCACTCCAACTTGTTCTCTAAAATAGTCGGTCAAATTATCCATAACGTCGTGACACATTTCACATACTGTGTCGTTGGCAATAATTTCGCCAGTAGTAACATCCGTCTAAACAAAAAGGCAGACATCATAATCATCATAAAATTAAAATATTACAACATATTCACAATTCCATATAGTTTTAATAACTTAGTTTCAGTTCAGTTGTTTCAGCTTGCAAGCCCACACGATGAAAGCAAACCTACAATCGTGATGAAATTTTTGAAATTTTGCTCTACCCCTCCATCTCCAGTTAAGGTTGAGCGAGCTTGGGATGCGAGCGGAAATTCACATCCCAAGCATGCTCCCCATCAGAAAGTAGCCCCTCAACGCACCAACACATGATATCCCATAATATTTGCAAAAGAAAAATGACTAAAAATAACCAATTGCCCTTAGAAAAAATAAAAAACACGGCTAAAGTTTAGAGCAGAGAGGCCTGATTCAATGTCCTCCCTCAGTGACCTCTTTTTTAGACTATCCTCCAAAACAATCAGCCACCAAAATGTAATTTTGGGAAAAATCACTGCTTTTACCTGAAATTTCGCTAACTAATGTGACCCAAAGTCAATGGAAATGTTCTAAACGACGAAACCTTTTAGGCCATCGGCTGCAACATTTAGGCCATGGCCTTAGCTATGGTCTAAAAAGAAAATCTAGAGGCAGTGCCTCTGAATTTCTAGTTTAAACATAATACCTAAATACTTACGTATGCATAGGCCCAGAAACATTCTCTAAAATTGATGGAACGGGACATCATAACGGCAGCTTCTTCAGTCATTCTACCGTGAACAGATCCGTCATCGCTCATCTCAAGATCAGCACACTCTATAAAAGAAGACAACTAATGTGATGTAAAGCATTCATAAAACTTAGATTACTATAGAGGTGCACCACACCGAAATTGGATCCAAAAATGTACAATCTTTAACTTACGAAGGATTGTAGAATGTAGATGTGTTATTTAAATAGTTATTCGAAAAATAAATAGCAGAGATGTTTTTCCTTCTTATATTTACAACTAACTAAAATGCTCCGCACAAAAGGGGATAATATGTACATTTCACGACTTTTGAAAAATTTTATTTTTGACCTAAAATCGCCTAAGTCCCCACCCCACCCCACCACAGCACTCTACAGCCACTTTGGGTATGCTTATGCAGCTCTATGACAAAAGTTGATCAGCTCAGTTAGGGCTTTCATTTGATACCATATGACCACTTTTGAAAAATTTAATTTTCGACCACTTGACCCTCCCCCCCACCCAACTGACCCTTCAAACCGCAAACTAGAACCAGCCCAGCAAATCAGGTACGTCGTATGGCAAAACGGATACTGGGAATGAGCTGGGCGCACCAGAAAACCCCTATAGACAAAGTTTTGAGGGGCCAGGTAAAGCCTACTATGGACCTCCAGGAAGCGGTTTCCGACTTGACCCTCCCGACGGCAAAGTCAGTGGAACCAGGCCCAGCAAGATGGGTTGGTCTGACGGTAAAACTGACTGCGGGAATCGATTCTTGGTGCCAGAAAACCATTATATAGAAGAGTTGAGCTTTCAAAGTTGAATAGATAGCGAGAAATTTCGATTTTTCACTTTTCCAATTTTCGCCATTTTGACGGGCCATTGTGGTCGCTGGGGAAGTGATAGAGAAACGCAACCTGGACCGTTAGTTATTCTATATATGTAAATTGTGAATATAAAAAGAAATCAGCTCCAGCTCGTAAAGTTCGACCTGAGCGACGACCACAAGAATGGCCACTTTTCGCTCCGAGCCGACTTTGCGGCGCCAATGCGGCGCTGTGGTGCAGCTGCGGGACAAAAAGGTTGCGATTCTTAAACTCTTTAAAGGGTACTACTAGACCCTATAGCCCTTTAGATTGGCCCACCGCTGCAGTTCACGTGAAAGCGGCGAACATTACGTACAAGACAACCATCAAATAGCAGGGTTGGGAGTCTCGGTCTCGCCCAAAAGCCGAGACTTGGCCAGCCTCGGTCTCGGTCTCGCTCACCCAAGTCTCGGTCTCAGACCGAGACCAAAAAGTTTTTGAAAACATCAAATTTCAGCGAAAATTTTAAGTTAATGCAACGAAAATTAACTGACGAGGTGCGGAAACCGTATTGTGTATGTGTTAAAGCCCCTAATACTGTTCCTGAGCCTCAAAAACTGGAAGAAATTAAATTTAAGCTTGAAATGGCCAGTCTCGGTCTCGCCCAAAAGCCGAAACTTGGCCAGTCTCGGTACCCTAGTCTCGGTCTCGTTCTCGGTGAAATCTCGGTGTCGCCCAACCCTGTCAAATAGGAGACACCGGAAAAAACATCGCCGCCATAACCGGTCCGGGGCGCAACTTTTTAACTTTAAGTGATATATACGGGGTTGAAACTTCCCCGGCATACTAAACTCGATGTGTTCAACAATTTTCGGATGAAATTTGCGCAGGATTTTGCGCAGCTTCTGCGCAGCTTATTTTACACTGTCTCCAGCCACATTTCACACATGCCGCGACCCCTATGATATTTGAAGTTCCAAAATGACCCAATAACGTTTAACACGTCTTCCAAAAGCCCGCAACAAAAATAGACGAGGATGCTGAATTAAAAGTGTGGGAGAGAGTGGGGTTCGGAAAAGAGCAACAGCCCTGGGCTTTTATTTGTGTGGTTTATGTGTTTTCGCACACTTTTTCAAAGAAAAAGAAGGGACTCAGAAACATATATACCAGAATTTTGAGTTTCCAAAGTTTACAAGTAAAAATTAACGATTTCATTTAACGCGCAACGCTTAATTGGAAAAATATAATATACGTATACTTATACGTATATATACATTGAAAGATTAAAACTCAGAAAATTCAAATTTCGTTTACAATTCAAAACATCTTAGTTTTTGTCTTTGTAATATCGAAAAGAAACAAGAAACATACACAATAAAGCTCTTTGAAATATCATTTCATAACATTTACAGGGTTTTTTTACCGGGGGGGGCGCCCCCCCCCCGAAATCGCCCCCTCCTGGGATATTTGCTTCCCCCCCGGGGTTTTTTGGTGGGCCCAAATTTTTGCAAAAAATACGCAAATGTTCAAAAATTCTCAGGCTTCGCCGGAGTTTTTTTCGTAAAAATGGCTACTGTTAGCTTAAATCCTGGCATTTTTGAGATCTTTTTGCCTTTCTACGTGTAAAATACGCCAAAAATACCAATTTTTAGCTGAATTCTGCCAAAAAATCTCCCCCCCCCCCTGGAAACCTCCGCCCCCCCCGAAAAAAATCCTTAAAAATACCCTGCATTTACAACACGAAAAAATCAATTTTGGGAAAAACATTTTCTAGGAAAAACACAATTTTGGTAGAAAGACATAACGAAAAGCACAAGCACAACCCTCGAGCCCCAACACTCCGCTTTAACAAAAATGCCAGCTCAGCAACTTCCAGTAGCCTGTACGGTTTAAAAATAGGTACAGAATGCAATTTTCAAACTCACCAGCACACGCAGGCTCTGTCCAATACAGTGTCTTCATAGCAGTGTACGTTGAGACCACAAAATTAATAGAAGCACCATAATATTGATCCATACAACTATGACCAGTCCGAGTAGAATTTTGCTTAAAAATAAATATACAGTATTTATGTACCTGCATTGTCGCCTGGCATATTTGTACTGGGAGGTGGGAGGGGGCCGCCCCCCCCCCGTTCGAGGAGCCCCCCATGGAATGCCCCCATAAATTCCGACCTCCGCTATAACCCCAAAAATTGCCAAAATTTTTACCCTCACTTCTCAATAATTTTCCGGCTGCGCAACGAAGGAAATTGCAGAAAACGTGTCAGTCTTTCAAGACATGACATGCAGAAGAGGAAATGGGGCTTTTAACAAAATATTCAGCAGTTTTTACACAAAAAAACCCCCAAAAATTCAAAAAAATTTCTAAAAATATGCCCCCCATTTTCAGTGAGCCTCCCTTTCCCATCGAGGAGGGCCCCCACGAAGCCCTCTTAAATTTTTGCCTAAAAATAAGTCAGAATCACGGTAACTTGACTTCTGAAAACAGTCATGGTACAAAGACAATCCAGGGATCCTAGATCCGGACCAATTTCTAAAAATGAAAATTGTTGTCAAAAATTCACTTCTCATTCGTAGGAAAACTCACGGAACACTGTTGGACTAAGACTTTCTGGGGTTCCTATTGTAGAGGAAGTGGCGTACTAGTGCAGACATTAGTGATACCAAGAGTACATAATAGAATAAGAGTATGAAACTCTTACGCTACTATGTACTAAACATGCTTGACATGCTCGGGTCGCTAACTCGGGACCCTCCCCCCCGAAAGTCTCGGGGGGGGGGGGTCCCACCCTACACTAATTACATGCTTTCATACAAGTGTGTGTCTGCTCGCTGATTCGCTAATTAGCTTAGGCTTACGATAGGCATTTTATTAGTAATTTTTAATTAATTAATTATAACTTTAATTAGGTGAATGTAATTAAAAAACTAATTCGACAACTGTGTAGCATTTTTTCTGCTCTTTCCAACGATATAAAAATTGTTGCAGACTATATTCCTACGAATTTTTGCTTTGTGCAACAATTTTTATATCATTGGAAAGAGCAGAAAAAATGCTACAAAGTTGTCGAATTAGTTTTTTAATTACATTCACCTAATTAAAGTTATAATTAATTAATTAAAAATTACTAATAAAATGCCTATCGTAAGCCTAAGCTAATTAGCGAATCAGCGAGCAGACACACACTTATATGAAAGCATGTAATTAGTGCAGGGTGGGACCCCCCCCGAGACTTTCGGGGGGGGGGGGGTCCCGAGTTAGCGACCCGAGCATGTCAAGCATGCTTAGTACATAGTAGCGTAAGAGTTTCATACTCTTATTCTATTATGTACTCTTGGTGATACAAAAATAAGCCAACAGTGGACAGAATAAACCGTGGATGAAAGGATAAATCTTGAACCCATAGTCGGAGAACTGCAAACAACATTCGATATCATATCGGACGTAGGTTCATGGGTTTATTCTAGGGAATTTTTCATAGGGGGGCTCTTCAGGGGCCCCGTCGGGGCGTGTCATTTGGGGGGGGGGGCGAAAATTTTTCAGAATTTTCCTAAAATAAACATGCTGAAAATTGCGCCATTAAAGTATTCGCCAAAAATCTTTTGAAAATTTGGCCTCCTGAGCGATTTTTTCAGGGCAAAAGTTGGTACCAATAGGGGGACCCACTTTTTGTGGAGGGGGCAATTTTTGGGAAGGGGGGCGGTTTTGCGATTTTGGGGTGGAAGGGTGTTTATTGGGGACCACCTGTATATACAATAAGCCCAGCGTATGTATGTACCTACTTCGGTAAAAGCAGCGTAGGTAAGCTCCACCATAGAGTAGTGTTGAGCACACTGAAGGCATATACGCTCTGGCAACGCATGATCCAAAACACAAGACGTCCAATTCGTCAAGGCTTGCTGAAGATGATGTAAAAGTGGGATACAGTTACGAATAATCGAATTATCCCGATCAAACTTGGGGTTATCAAAGTCAAAGAAATCAAATTCGGAAGATAATACATCAGGATGGGTGGCCAATGTAAATTCGACCGGTCCTTGCAAATTGAACAGCGCGTCTTGGTCAGCTTCCAGTAGTCTCTTGTCAGATAGCATATCACTGTGCAGTAAAGCTGCATCACTAAAGCACAAACGTAAACATTCATTACTGAGAGAAAAACACAAGTGTCCGGAGGAGAACGTAGAAAAGATTTAATTTTTAAGCAATTAAAAGAAATTTAATGTTGCTTATTCTATTGAGCATTTTTCATCTTGCACCAAAATCTGAAAACATTTCCTGCGATCTCATGCCACCTATAAGTCTCCGTGATTTTAAAACTTTATGAATTTTAAACTTAATAAAAAATTTAAGATTTCTATTTTTTAAATGGTTCCGGTAGAATCATAGGCGTAGATAAGGGGGGGGGGGGCGACCGGGCGGGCGCCCCCCCGAAACCCATTTGCCCCCTTAACATTTTGCCAGTGTAAAAATTTTTAAGCTTAGCATGTTACGCCAGTTTTGTCGGGAAAGTAGTAAAAAAATAGTTTCCGACCCTTTAATTTTTCAAAAAATCGCTAGCTCGAAGCCAAACTAGAAGAAAATTTTGGTTGAAAACGTAATATTTCCAAAAATTTTCTACTGGGGGCTGGGCCCCCTATAGTCCCGCTTGTCTGCGTTCTTACTCACAGTACGAGTTGCTATATGACAAGTGTTATGTATTATGTATATTGATTATTACATGGGCCAGTATAAAAAGCGGACGCGGACGCGGAAACGTCTAAGACGCGGGGTATAAAACGCGGACGCGGAAGCGGACGCGGGGTATAAAAAGCGGACGCGGACGTAAGGTATAAAACGCGGACGTGTCTGCGGACGCGCGGTATAAAACGCGGACGTGAACGCGGGGTATAATTTGCGGACGCGGACGCGAGGTATAAAACGCGGACGCGAAAGTGAAGTATAAAACGTGTACACAAAACGGACGCTAATATAATCTGCTTGCAGCATAAAGTAATCAGGTTTCATAAATGAATTTTACACAAAGAAGCACTTTTAATAGAACTTTAGCCCAAAAACGTTTGGACGACGTCATAAAATTGCTGCAATAATTTACAATAATAAGAACTAGCGAAGTAGCGAGAATGGGTTGCCGCTGCTTTTTCCCTTAGGGGCACGGAAGAAACCCTTAGAACCCTTAGAAACACGTTTTTTTCAGAAGAATGCAACAGTATTTTGGTCGTAACTTTCGCTAGACGCATTTCCCGAAAATGCCGCAAGCAGAAAACTTGTTCAGCTCGACGAGCTCTTTCATTTGAGTATATACCATATCGACCACTTTGAAGAAATTTTTAAAAATCCGGAATTTTCCGGGTCCAATATCTCGAAATCCGTAAATTTTCCGGGAATTTCGATTTCAGTTTCGAAATCAGCGTGGTCGAATTACCCTATGACCAACTTTTGAGCGAAATCGGAGACAAAAAATTTTTAAGTCCAAAATCCGGGTTTTCGTGAATTCCCGGATTTTCAGTTTTTCGGCTATGACTTTCGCTAGACGCATTTCCGGAAAATGTCGCAAGAAGGAAAGTTGTTCAGCTCGACGAGCTCTTTCATTTGAGTACCATATCGACCACTTTTGAAGACATTTTTAAAAATCCGGATTTTCGTGAATTCCCAGATTTTCAGTTTTTCGGCCATAACTGTCGCTAGGCTCATTTCCAGAAAATGTCGCAAGAAGGAAAGTTGTTCAGCTCGACGAGCTCTTTCATTTGAGTCCCATATCGACCACTTTCGGAGAAATTTTTCAAAATCCGGAATTTTCCGGATCCGATATCTCGAAATCCGTAAATTTTCCGGAAATTTGGATTTCAGTTTCGAAATCAGCGCTGTCGAATTACCCTATGACCAACTTTTAAGCAAAATCGGAGACAAAACATTTTTACGTTTCCCTTGGTCCCCCCTTACAATTCTAAAAAATTCCGGGATTCGCCATTCCCGGAATCCGGGAAATATCGGACTGCCTGCGCTTCAGTCAACACTTCACCCCACCCCCAACACCCCCTAAAAATTTCAGCCCAATCGGGCCACCCAATCAAAAGTTAGAGGGGGGGGACAGGTGTGGTCACGAGAATAATAAAAACGGACATACCCAGATGAAAGGGTTGCCTTTTTTGTGTAAAAAGCGGCAACCCAAAAATATTTCACTCTCACTTTGACTCAGGTGAGTCTCATACTGTGGGGTTACCCTGAAGTCTTTGGGGTTAGGTTAACCTTAAAAACTATAAAATATGAAACTGCGAGCGAAATGTAAAAACTACGAACGAAATCTTGTAGAAATTTACAAGACGCAATCTTTTCTACATCTACGACTTGTACAAAACCTTTGTTCTATGTATCATCCACAAAAAAGATTCCCCCAGTTTCTGCGAGAAATTGTAAGGATGTTTTCCCGCATTGATTTAAACTAGTTGAAAGAATTAAAATTAACTCAATCCTTTTTGTACAAGGGTAGAAGACTTAACCAGATTATTTCAGTTAACTTGTTTGGTGAAACTAGTCAACAATTTCGTTCAAAAGTTGGTCATAGGGTAATTCGACCACGCTGATTTCGAAACTGAAATCGAAATTCGGTAGCAATAATGCAACTGAATCAAAGTATA
>JASAND010012358.1:0-49409 GCA_030248195.1 Trissonchulus latispiculum
AGGGGGAAATTGTGGAATAGGGGGGTGTGCTGGAGTGCGGAAAGTACCGGACAGTATCACGACAATAACAATAGTGGCGAGGTAGGGGTGTTTTTAAAGGTGAACTACAGAAGGGGGTGTAACGAAAAACCCAGGGTAAGGGAAAGGACAGGACAAAATTTTGGGAAAGGACAAAAAGGATGAAGTTTGGAATTTCAACCCGAACGCGTTGAAATCCACCAAACAGGGTATGAGGATGGGCCGTGCCCCCTTCGAGCAGGTTGGCCTCATTTCGACCATCAGTCGAAATATCTGAAACAAAAACCATAAAACAGGACATGGTATACAGGTACATACGTAGGATCGGCCGGACCTTACGGTACGGTCCTAGGGTACGAGGTACTACTTACCTGCAGTTTTTGCCTGTACGTATGTAGCATACAAGCAAAACAAACCAACCGGAGGGGGAAACCAACAAGAAACTAGGGGGAGCATACTATTTAATTATCATACATACCATGCATACAAAACATGTATACCTAGGAATCAAAAATACATACGTATGTAGGACCCTAAAGGGAAAAATTTTGGAGTTATTAGAATACATACGTATAACTAATAAAGGAATTCGTAACGTGAGGGAGGAAGAGAAGAATACGTAAAAATCCCATTTTAATTTTAATATAAATCGTAAAAGGATAATAACAGAAAAATAGTATAAATCGTATAAGTATACAAAAATGTATAAATATACTAAGGAGAAAACCCCAATTTAAAATGAAAAGAGAAAAACCCAAAAATTTAAAAAAAATAACATAGATAGAAGAAATCGAGCGTAGGGTCCTACCCTTTTTGACCCTAGAAACACTCATACAAAAAATAGACATATATACGTATATTTATACCACAGACAAACACATAAACAAACATACAATCAAAACACCCTACTTACGTATTTATTTATTGATGGCCATCATAATTGATGAGTGCGTAGCGCTACTGGAATAAAATACACGGAGAAGGGAAAGGGGCACAACATAGATAGGGGAAAGGGACAGGGGAGTATACCATGTCGGACAGGGTGAAGGGTCCAACACTCTAGACCCTTTTTGAGTTACCCCGAAGCGTAACCCGAAATAAAACACAAGTATTGGGTGGTAAGATCCAGGCCAGCTGGACCTTGGAGTTATCCGACATAACTCCGAAAACTTACAACGCGGTGATCTTCACGGGTTTTTCGTTAAACGGCTCCAGGCGGTTAATATTCACAACGGAGGGCTCACCCGGTCCTTTCACGGGACCGATTCTGTAGTTCGTATCGGAAGGTTTGGCGATGATCCGGTAGGGACCATCATATTTGGGGCGGAGCTTTTTACACTGACCGGGAGGGACATTCTTATTTTGGATGTTAAGCATGACCAGAGTGCCAGGGGTATATTCAAGGGGGGTGGCTCTCCGGTCATACCGTTCTTTATTAGTCTGGGAGGCTTCTTCGACGGCTTGACGGGCCAGGTCCCAGGCTCTACCTAGGCCTGTTTGGAGGAGGGTTTTGTAGTCATCGTAGGTAGTGGGGTTACCTCCTTCCTGGGGCTGGAAGAGGTTATCGGAGGGGAAGCGATAGTCCCTACCGGTCATCAAATAAAAGGGGGTTTCACGGGTGGAGCTGTGGACAGACGCCCTATAGACGCAGAGGGCCCAGGGGAGGTATTCGTCCCAGTTGGACTGATTGTTGTCAACGTACTTGACAATGAGGGAGCGGAGGGTACGGTTAAGGCGTTCCACGACTCCATTGGTTTGGGGGTGGTACGCAGCAGTACGTAGGCGGTTCGAACCGCTGCGTTCCACTAGGGTCTGCATAAAGGTGGACATAAAATTGGGGCCCTGGCCTGTGAGGAGGGAGCGGGGCGTGCCCCAGCGACTCACAAAACCAGTCAGATACCAGTAGGCGGTGGTTTCGGCTCGCTCGTTGGGCATTGCAAAGGCTTCCGCATAACGGGTTAGATAATCGACAATAACTAGGACGCATGTATTTCCATTCCTGGTTTCCCGGGAACCGAAATGCATGACGTCCATAGCCACGATATCTAAGGGGGCATGGGCAAGGAGGGGTTTTTGGAGCAGAGCCTGATGATTCCGGGGGCCATGGTTAAACCGCGCACACGGTTTACATTGGGTGATATAGTCGGTGAGGTCTTGGGACATAGTTGGCCACCAGTATCGGGCTGCTAGGGAGGCATGGGCACTTTTATGACAGCGATGGCCGCCTGTCATAAAATGGGAATGGACTTCGGCCAACATGTCCTCACGCCGACCTTTGGGGACAACAACGGCTTTGAAGGACTCGTCACGGCGACGAGCCCTTTCGTCGACATTCCACCAGTACAGGACGCCCCCCTGTAGGTGGAAATAGGGGCGCAGCTTGCGAAGGGTTGCCGCCAAGTCGGGGTCAGGGGGGAATTTCTTGTGCTCGATCATATCAAGCACAGCGGCAAACTCCGGTTCTTCCCGGAGTTCGCGCTTCCAGGTGGTAAGGTCAGAGGGAGCAGGGGTAATCAGGGTTATGGCACAAACGGTAGGGGGATAAAGGACGTCGGTGAGGTGCTGTTCCTCATCTTCAGGGGGGTTATGGGAATCCAGCCGGGAAAGACCGTCCGGCACTACATTAATTTTTCCGGGGCGGTATTCGACTTCGTAGTCGAATTCCATAAGGCCGAGGGCATACTTGGCGACATCCCCTTGGCCTTGCTGCTTATAGTTATTCAGGATGTACTGGACGGCCTGGTTATCCGTACGTATAAGGAACTTTTGGATGGTGAGGTAATGCCGGAATTTGCGACAGGCCCACAAGGCGCCTGTCCCTTCCAGCTTATTGATATCGTAATTCTTTTCGGCGGGGGAGAGGGCGCGGCTAGCATAAGCCACGGGGCGTTCCTTTAACGTACGGGGGCCGTTGGGGTTTTTGGCGGACCGGGGGACGGAGACTCGCTGTTCTAGTACAGCGCCTAGCCCACTGTAACTAGCGTCAACGGATACAATAAACTGCCTTTCAAAATCAGGGAACGCCAGGACGGGGGCTTGTGTGAGTTGGGTCTTAAGGGTCTCGAAGGCTTCCTGACACTCTTCAGACCACACGAACGGGGCGTTTTTCTTGAGAAGGTCGGTGAGGGGCTTGGCAATGCGGGCAAAATTTAGGACAAACCGGCGGTAGTAGCCACACATGCCAAGGAAGGACTTCACTCCTGTGCCGTCCTTAGGGGGTTGGAGTTTAGTGACGGCAGACACCTTGTCGGGATCGACGCTAACGCCGTTGCGTCCGACATAGTGTCCAAGGAAGGGGACATAGTGTCCAAGGAAGGGGACGGAATGGCGGGCAAAACAGCACTTTTTCAGTTTAATACGTAGGCCGTTTTCCCGGAGTTTCTGGAATGTGGTCTGAAGGGTGTGGATATGGGACATGGGGTCTGTGGAGGGGATGAGGACGTCGTCAATATAGATAGGGAGGTCGGTGAGGACTTTCTCCATAATCCTCTGGAAGGTAGCCGGGGCGTTACATAATCCGAAGGGCATAACATTCATATGGAAAAGGCCCATATGAGAAACAAAAGCGGTTTTTTCGCGGTGTTCGGGGTAGACCTCCACCTGCCAGTACCCGGCGGCTAGGTCAATGGTGGAAAAGATATTCGCACCCTGCAATTGGTCGAGAATTTCGTCGATTTTGGGGAGGGGGTAATTATCTTTCTTCGTGATTTTGTTTAGGTGGCGGTAATCGATGACAAGACGGGTAGACCCGTCCTTTTTCCCGACCAAAATGCAGGGTGAGGACCAGGGGAAGTGGAGGGGGAGCACACGCCCTCGTCGAGCATGGCTTTGATGTGTTTCTCAATCTCGGCCTTGTCCTTCGGATTATTTCGGTACGCCCGACTTTTAATGGGGCCCTCCTTGCCGGTATCTATGATGTGCTGGTCCACTTTCGTCCGCCCGGGGTTTCCGGGGCGGGCAATAACATCAAAATACTCGACAAGGAGGCGTTTAAGGCCGTTTTTGAAGTGTTCATCGAGGTCCATAGCGGCGTAATCCACATTTTCCTCGATGAACTTGACGCGTTCTTCCATGGAGGGGAGGGGTTGGGGAAGCATGGTGTCTGCCGAGTAATGCAGGTCATTAAACCCGCGCAGACCCTGCTCTGAGGGGGGAGGGGCTGGATCCAATTGTTCAGAGGTACTGGGTTGGGGTGGGTTTGCCTCCAACTGTTCCTGGGAAGGGGCATCCGGTAGGAAAAATTCATCTGCCGGGGGTTCCGAGGCATCTGCAAAGAGGACCTCGGCTTCCGTCATCTCCTCGAGGTGACAAGTCACGGGGTCAGTATTCAGAGCAGGGGTAGTGGGGACAACTTCGGCTTCCGAAGTTGTCTGGGTAAGTTGGAGGCAATAGATAGTGGGGTCAACCCACTTTACCGGGGAATGATCGGGTTCCATCATATCCGTGGGGTCCGGTGTACCTCCGGGCAAAAATCTGTCCTTTTCACTGGGGTAGGGTAGGGGAGAGGGAGGGCTACACTGGGCTGCTCGTATAGCCGGATGGTCTGTCCAGGATTGTAAACTATCCTGAAGTTGGATTAGGTTCACCCCCCATTCCGTCGCATACTGACGTCCGTCAGCCTCCTGAATGGGGGTGATGGGCTCGGCCTCGCCGAGGGACAGATTTTTAGGGAGGTCAACCAGACAGTCGTGGGGGTTATAGACACGGATATAGGTGACCTTGTCCGACGTTTCGAGGACACCAGGAACAGGGTAGACCTCACACCGCTCCATAAGTTCCGGGTCGGGTTCAAAAAGGACTGCTTGGTAGCAGTTGGGTTGCTTTGCGCCGTCCACGAGACAGCGCACGGGGACCATAGCTTCAGACCGGGGTTGTAGGGTTTTCTTCTCGCTCATGCAGAAGAAAACGCTAAGGGCGGTCTGAATGCTAAACTTGTTAGCCAGGGCCTGTAGTTCTTCCGGGGTCAGGAGGGGCATCTCCCAGTAGGGGGTTCGGAGGGAATGGGTTTTTGGGATGATGGACCAATCGGCTCTTTCCAGGAAGTCATAACCAATTATGACGTCCTGGTGTAACCCTTGGGTTACATGGAAGGTGAAACTGAATTTATGGTTATTGCAAACAAAAGGGAGTTCGCAAGAGCCGATTATTTGGAGGGTGGAACCCGCTGCGGCAGTGGACACTTTGGCCACCGTCGCAGTGTCCAGGGAAAGGGAGAGAATACCCGAGGCATTTACGCGGTCGAAAAATGCCTTGGATATGAGGCAAATATTGGCCCCGGAGTCTACGAGGGCAATGGCTTTGACCCCGGACACGCTCACCAGGATTAGGGGGCTTTTCCGCAGGGCAATACGGGAGCATTGCGATGCGAAAAAGGACGTGTTGCCCATCAACACGGCTTGGACCGCTTCTCTGATGGGATTAGGGGGCGGGCTTTTAGGTGGTGAGGCGTCCAAGGTCTGCGCTTCCTTCTCCAGACATTGCGTTGGATCCGGAGGAAGCGAGGGGGGCGGAGTTTTTTCGGGGGATCTGGGTTGGGGCGGAGAAGTGGGTTTTTCGGGTTGAGAGGGGGCTTCCCCCTCAGAATGGGACCGTTTATGGGTAGGGGACCGGGTTTTCTTCGATGTTGGAGCGGTCTTATTGGTCGTGGAGTCGGACTGAGGACGCTGAGGTTGAGGAGGAAGGTCAGTCCAAATGGACATATTGGGGAGACGGAGTTGGCCAGATGCTTCCAGCTCCTCCGTCCGACGGCGGTCCATGGCCATGAAGTCGAAAAGCAAGTTCTCGAACTCGTCGACTTTCCTACGGACCTGGGTCATGGTGGTGTGAAAGTCTTCGTTAGCCTTTCTAGTGGCGTGGCCCACAGAGGTTAATACTTCATGTTGGGCTGCCTCAACCTCGTTCAGCTCCTCGCGGACTTCCTGGAACATGTCACCCAATTCGAAATAGGGTGCCCACTGTTCCGGGGTAAAGGGGTTGGCAGAGGTTGCGGTTGGGGGGACAGAATCGTGACGGGCGCTCTTGGAATGGCGGGGGGCGAGCCGCCACGAATTGTCCCCTTTATTCCGCAGGAGTCGGATAGGGTCAGGGTTTGTTCCAGAGGGGGCGTCGTCAAGGTTACGTAGGTTACGTAACCGGGAGGCCAGGTTATCATTATCCAGGGAAGTGGGGGCATCCTGGTGCTGTGAGGCGCTGGGCAGGTTTTGCCGACCAGAGGTGGACGGCAAGATCTCCCCAGGGCTTTGTTGGAAGTTAGGGGGGGAATGGGTACGTATGTTATCGGTTTTTACGATTTTGTCTGGGAAGGGGTGGGGTAGTCAGCAGTGGGTCTTTTAGGGGAGGGACGTTGTCGATGAGATCCACTTGGATCTTCTTCGTCGCTTTCTGGGGTTTATAGGAATGCCGGGCGGGTTTCCACTGCCGACTTTTAACCCGCTTATCACTCAACAGCACCAGATTTGCCCCGGTGAGAGGCGGGTGGAAGGTCGAGGAGGAATAGGAATCATGATGAAAATCATGATTCTCTTGCTGAGGGGGGGTTAAAGGAAGTCTGGCGTGGCCCAAGACTGAGGTCGGCAGGGGAGTTGAGGGGGTTTTGGCGTGGTCCAAAACTGGGGTCGGCGGATCAGTTTGGGTAGGGGCGGACGAAGGCGGCTTTTTGCGAGACTGGGCTCCCCCGTCTCCAAAAGGCTTCACCTGTTTCCGCCACCGATTCCAAAACTTATAGGGACGGGTATTACCTTCCTTATCCCTGATAAGGTTCCCGCCGCCGGGGTACCCACCATTGGCCATAACCAAATCGTGGGAGGGGAACCAGACCTGACGACGCTTCTTCTGACGCTTCCTTCGGATGCAGTATTTGCAACTGGGGTTGTTGCAAATCTCCTGATATTGGGCGGACACGGCTTGGAGGCCCATGGTCTGCTTCCATTCAGACCAAAACCAGTTGGGACGGAGCAGGCCATTACCGTATCGGACGGAATCCCCGCCGCCGGGAAATCCTCCGTACATATTGACCAACTCCGCTGTGGGCCTCCACTGGCAAACCCTGACCTGCTTGGGTTCCAAAAAGGAAAGACTACGTCGGACAGGGTAGGGGGGTTCAGCAATATGGTCGAACAGACTAGGCAGTCCGTTCTTGGGAGGAGGGGACGGAGTATAATCCGTTGAACAAGAGGATCCAGATAGGGAGTCTGTTCGGTAAAATTCGGGGGGAGGGGCTGAGGGGTTAGGTTCATGGTAGTTTGGGTTAGATGAAGGGGGGTCATTAGTAAAGGCAAGGACCATATTTACAGCATAGGAGGGTTGCCGGGGGCGCCCTCCGGGGTTTACTGAGGACGCCCCTGGTTGGCGTTTCCCTGGTTCTGAAAGAGGCCAGGGGGTCTCTGGCTCCTGGGTGGGGGTGGGAGGTCGCTCTGGGCACCTCCTTGTTGGTCAGGGAGTTGGGACGGGTTCAGCGGCTGATCCGTGACAGCCACCTTAGGGTTACTCAACATACGTAAAAACCCGGGGTGGTTTGGACCCAGGTTCTGGACTGCTCGGATCCGGTCAGGGCATTGCATCCAACCATGCCCTTCCTTAACACACCAGAAGCACAATCTAGGTCCGTATGGCCTCTGGTTGGGGTTATTGGGACGGGGACCAGAGTTGGAGGGGTAATTATAGCCAGACCTATAATTAGAGTTGGGACGAGGGTTCTGAGATCGGGAAAAGCGGGGCTGTTGGTACTGGGCTCGAGCTTGAGGGGGGTTGGGTGGTGCCATACGCATTTCTGCTGCGTAGGCCTCTTGCTCCGGGGAATTTGAGGGGTAATCGAAGTAGTCAGGGTCTTCGAAAGGGTCGTCATAAGCTCGAGCCGCAAAGGCTAGGGGCGGGGTTTCTTCCTCCATGGCCCGCTCGACGGACTGGACAATAAGCAGAGCTCGGTCGATCATGGAACTCTGCTCATTTTGGGGCCAATAGGACATTTCGGCTAGCTGACCAGCCACCCGGACCCTAAGGGCTTCCCTCAGGCCGGATTTGAACTGTTCAGCCATTTTCCGGTCACGTTCCCGGATACCCGCGGAGGGGAAGGCTTTTACCGCCAAAAGCCGGAGGGCCGTTACGTACTGGTGGGCTTTTTCCGAGGGTTGTTGCCTTCGGCGGTAAAATTGGTCGGCATACTGCTCGACCGTCGTGGGAATTGTTTCAAAATGTCCACCAGTTTCTCGAAGGAATCGGGAAGGTTCGGGCCATGGAGGGCTTCCTTGACGGAATCGTCAAGGAACTGCCACAGAATTCGGTGGAGGAGGTGGGGAGGGACTTCATGGACACGAGCCGTGTCCTTGAAGTTAGAAATCCAGGTCGTGAACTTGATCTGGCTCTGGGGGCCTAGGAATGGTTTCGTTCCCTTAAAGGCCTTTAGGTACTCGGCCACGTGTCGCGCCGTGGACAGGTTGGACTGCTCCACCTGGGCTTCCCTGGTGTGGAGTCGGGGGTCAGGGCGTCTCCGGGAAAAGGGAGGGCGGGTAGGTCGGTTAGCCCAAGTATCACTTTGAGCCCGGGGGCGAAATGGGAATGTGGGGCCATCGTCGCCGGATTCCGAGTCGGACGACGGCGGAGAATCGCCGTGGGGAGGAGTTGGACGGCTAGGGGGCTGCCCCCTCGTCCTTGATTCGGGTGGGGGTTTCACGTCGGAGTCCTCTTCGATGGCCGCCACAATCCCGAGGAATTCTGTATAAACCTTGGGGTGGTTTTGATACAGAAAAATCCACATTTCCCGAGTCATATGGCGTACCTGCTGGGCCAGGACGGACTTACCAATCTGGTCGTCGAGGTCTTCATAGGGGGTTCTATGCGTAGGAGGGGCCCAGCCAGGACACGCCGGAACTTTGGGACAAAAACCCAGAGCGGGTTTTTTCTTGGGTTGGGGCTTTCCGGACGGCTGTTCCAGGGGAGTGGGATTGGGGGGTGGGGCTGAATCTGCTGAATTTCCGGAGGTAGAGGGGTAGGACTCATGTGAGGCCAGGGGGGGCGTCCCGTCATCATAATTTTGACGGTTCCGTAGGTCACCCGACTTGTCCCACATCAAGCCGGATGAGGGGGAGGCCAGGCCCCAGTGCTGACTAGACCGGCGATTTTGGGGTTTTTGAGCTCCCTCAGAGGTAGCTCTGGGTCGGGTAAGGGGGGGCATGGATTTTCTCACTCGTGATTGGGCGGGACCCGAATCAGTGAGACGATCAAAAATAGGGTTTTTGGGGTTAGGGGCGTCGCCGATCAGCCGGGCCAGCTGCTCTTGATATTTTTTCCACTGGCCTCGGGTACGCAATTTAGCTTCTTCACTGGGGTCGGAACCGTCCAGATGGACCGTGGAATCATGACGGGAGGGGCTTCCTCTACCTCCGTCCTGGGGGGAGTCCGACGAGGGGTGTAGATCGTCCTTGGGACTCAGTCCTGGCCCGAGGCGGATGTGAAGGGAAGATCCGTGCGGCCCAGAACTTCCGCCCACGGCCCCAAGGTCAGGAGGGGGAGGGTCAGGGGATCGGGCCACTCTGGGTTTACTTTACTGTCAAAGGGGTCATCTTCAGGGGGGCGATTATCCATTATTAACAAAACACAAGAAAAAAAACAACTTACCAAATTAGTTATATACGTATATCAAAATTTGGGCAGCACTTGGGGACGATAGGGACTTTTTGGGCGATATACGTATATAACTAGGAAAGGTTAGGGGTTTCTAGGCCAGGGACACGAAACTCCAATAATACGTACGTATTTCAGGCCAAAATTCGGGGGTTGCGTCAGTCTCCGGATCGACCTGGATTTTCGGGGAATCCGTCCAAGGGGTAAGCAGCAGTCTACCAGTTGGGGCTGACAAGGGCCAACAATACCGGGTTAGATTCCTGGGCGGGTCCTGGAATCTAACCAAATTTTACAAAATTTTATATTTCCCTCCCAAAAATTTTTCTGGGTGGGGGGGCAAATTGATATAAATGTAGGTCGGGCAGGGAGTTGCTGGTATAATGGGGGTGGATTATCACTTGGCGTGGTCCCGGTGATAATCAGAGGGAAAGTTGGTCTGCCCAACTATAAGGATAAATTCCGAAAGGAACGGAAAAGAATAACACAACACTAGTAATGCAGCAAAATAAACCAAGTGAGAAAAATAAACGCACCGCTCGTCAACCAAAAGGAAACAGGACCAATAAAAGTCACGGGGAATTGACAGGAAGTCAGGCGTCTGACTGGGACTTTAAGCGATGCGTGGGCGGCGCTTCAAAGGGCCCAAGCAAAGTCAGGCGCCTGATAAGGACTCAAGCGATGCGGGGGCGGGCCAAAAAAGTTAACACAAAGGTTTGCAATTGGGAATGACGTCAATTGCAGACCTTTGTGAATCCACACGGGGGGAATGGGTATATCAGACCGGCGAATCCAGTCAAGGTAAGTAAAATAGGGAGGGGGGAAAATTATTTAGGGTTCTAAAAAGAATTTTTTGGGCTGAGGGGGGGGGGGCTAGAAAAATTAATTTAGGGGAGGGGGAAAATTAGGAAAAATATTTCAGGGGAGAAAAATAATAGGGGAGAGCCTGAAACTGGCAGCCTAATGTAAAATATGGGGGAGCTAGGGATTTTAACCACTGAGCTCACGCCCCAAAATTTTACAAGTGGAACCGTGCGCAAGAACGCTAACCTGTGACTGCGGGTGGAGATATTTAGTCCAGGCGGCTCTCTACCACCGACTTGCCTCGCCAAGGGGAATGGGTAATTTTTGGTGGACGCCAACGGGGCGCCTAACAAACTGGGGGGAACCCACACACAAAAATAAACTCAGTTATAAGTCAGCTCCGGGCTATTCCCAGAGCTCTACTTAGCTAAGAAAAGAGGTCAAAACTAATTAGAGCTTATTGAAATTAATTAAATAAAATAAACAACAGACAACTGGTGAGTTTACTGGGACGGCACAGGGCAAAGATATGACAAGAAGGTCCGTCCGGCGGTATCCAGACAAGACAGGCAAAGTACAGCGGGCTACCCGCACAGCACACGGAAATAGGACGCAGAGGGAAGTACAGACAGAAGGAGGAAGGGGACCAGCAACAAATTGGACAGCACAAGAATGCAATAAAATAGGGGGAGGGAAGTTAGCTAGCCAAGTTAGACCCCGGGGGGGGGAAAGAGAAAACGGGGACAACCCCGCGAAGTTAGGCCGAAATGGGGAGGGGAAAAGGTTAGAAACAAAAAGGAGAAAACGAATTAAAGGTGGAGTTAGGATCACAAAAGGAGTTAGGAAAAATGAGCTTGAAAGGGTTTTAAAAGGAAAGAGGAAAAATATAGGCTTACGCTTTTAGGTGTAGACGGCAAAAAGGGTGGGGCCCCAATCTCAACAACCGACCACTCTCTGACTTGAAAAAACTCCCAACTGACTAAAGGGTGATGTAATCATTCAAGGAGAATTTTGTCATGCGTTGGGAACGGGAGGGTCTATCTTCGCTAAGCCAACAAGAAATGGGAATATGTGCAATGTTAAGTTTACGCTCAGAAATAGACAATTTTAGATATTTTTAAAAGACGAGCATAAAGTTAGCACTGCACAATATTTTAGGGGGGATTTTACATACAAAGTAGTACATAATTATCGGGCTTCCCAGCAATTATAACACTACAATTTTTATGGGGAATTTGGGGAATTTTGGGGGATTTTGGGGGAGTTTTAGGAAAAATAGCGAAAGTGGGAATTAGGAAAGGACTTGGAAGGGGGGTGATAACGGGGACGTTATTACCCACATTACACTTGAACTACATTAATTAATGAACCTCATAGGTGTAAGAATCGTTTAAAATAGGCATAATTAACTAGGTTATCTCAACTCTTAGTGCAAGGATTCGAACCTTTGACCTTTTGCCCTTTTGCACGTGTGCGGGACGGCCGTATTGAGGCCTCCCACAATTACATGAACCCCTATTACGTCAGCCTTGTGCAAGGGTGGTCGTAATTGAGACCCCCTTAATTCCCCTGTCCTTGCCCTCTTCATGTCCGCGTTGCGCAATGGCCAATCTTGGCATAAATCCCCCTTAAACAACAAGAGAACACACATTATTTCACTTTATTACAACATTTACGCTACAAATAAGAATATTTACATAATATTAACATTTGTTCTTCTTTTAATTCCTGAAACAACAAAAAGTACAAATTAAGGCTACCGTAGGTCACGACTCGGTAGCCCAATAGCAAAACGTGATCATCCAAAACAGCCAATCAGCTGTTAGAAGCTGAAAGGCCAGCCCCCTGACGGGGTCTCGACTGCAATTAGCAGTTTGCAGTCAGTGCTTGGCTGGCAGTCGGGGAGAGAGGTTGGTCTCTCTCCCCTAATAACATTAGCATCATTGTTCCCCCTTTATTTCGTCCGTATGTACCCGGGAGAGGTGTGTCTTGCGCCAATTCTACGGAGGCCTGGACTATAGCACCTCTCCCCTTCCCCCCATTTCCCCTTAGGGTTTTTATTTCAGCAACTGACAGCCAGGCACTCACGTTCCTGGCCGCCCCCGTGAGCCCATATATCTGCGGACGGCTCACGGGGAGCGCTGTTTCTGCCCCGGGGACCCTTATGCCTGAAAGGCGGTCCCCGGGTCCCGCCACTCTCACGAATTACCCGGGGTCTTCGGACCCCGGAAGACCATTTTTCTGCCTTTTTAGCATTGTTTGTATTTGCACTTGTGAGGGTGCGGGACTTTCGCCCCACCCTCTGGGGTATTTTTAGTTAGGTTTTTACACTTTTCTCAACTGGTCTGCGAGCAGTCGAACCTCGCAGACCACGTCAAAAAGGCTCTAAAATCATTAATCTTTCTCGTTTCCGTCCTTTTCTAAAACGGCCCTTTTTCGGCCCAACTCACCGTTAAAATTTACATTGGGTTATTTTGCTCAAAAAGTCCAATTTAAACCCATCATTTTCACCTTTTTTCTAATCTTCCAGTTTTCACCCCCAAACCCCACTTTCATACCCAAAAAATGACGCAAACCTGGGTAGTTAGTCTTAAGGGAGGACCCTCACCTACCCACCTTGAGGAAGGGGAGTTAGGCCACTTTCCGGGAGTAGGTCTTTTAGGTTAGAACCCCTACCCTTTTTTTCCCCACGGCCGGCAACTAGAGTTGCCGGCCATGTTTCTCACCGTATTGCCAAAAGCCACTGTTATAATCTTGTTTTGTTTTAATCATTGCCGGATTAAAATGTGAGGTTTTCTAAAACATCCTAAAACAGAAAATCCACCTCTTAAATGTTGTTCAATTTATTAATTATTAAGACGTTAACTGGGGAATACCGGCTCCCCTTAGCTGTCCTTAGCACATTTTGTAATAATTGCTTGAACAGCAATTATTGTCCACGTTGGCTTTTACACAAGCACAAAGAAAACACACACGGGTGATCACGTGGGAATGGCCACTTCTGGGCCATTCCCGAAATATAACACTCTCACGCAACCGTAGCTAGTTATACGAATCAGTTAGGCTAGTATTCTGGGAATTAGCCCCATTGTAGCACTGTTAGGCCCGTAATTTGTATTGTGTTGTATAAATGCGGCTCTTCACGTAAACTCCTTGAGGTTGTGAGAGAAGTCAAGTATGCGTGAGGTGTGAATGTTGCGTAACTGTGTCTGAATAATTGTGTGAGTAACTGTGAATGCATGACTGAAATAGTATGCGTGGAATAGTGTAGTTACGATTGTCTGCGTGTGTCTACTGTCTAAATGAGCGTGTGAAAGTAGTATGTATGAATCTGTATGAATGAGACTACGTTTTCTGTGTGTTAATAACCGTATGAATGGGACTGCTCATGTAAACCCCTCGCGGAGGTCTTGAGTGTAGTCCGTAGGGAAACAGTTAATTAGGCAATAATTCTAAGCAGTAGTTAGGTATAAGTACAATAACTAGAACCTGCATCATACATAGTTAGTTTTGGTTAGGGATAACAGTTTAGTTCTGTGTTAGTCAGTTTAGTAGTCATAGTTAACACTAATAATTACAGTTAGTGCCAGTAATAGCTTTTAATATTGTAATACTAGTTAGGATTGTTAGTAGCAGTTAGTTGTTGTTAGTATGTGAAAACCCGGTAGACCTTGACCCCTCAGAGGCCCGCGTAAGTCACCTGATTCAAGGTGCGAGCCCTCTGCAAGAAAGGGGCAGTCTACTATTATCCAGCTAGATTTCTAGGCCCAGGTTAAGAGTGGTGGTAACCTCATTTGCATAATTGCGGTAATATGGTTTAGGAACCCAATAATAGGTTACCAGCTAGTATCAGGTAGTTTGTAACAAGTAATAGCCAGTAGTAATCGGTAGTATGTAACATTATCCTGTTCAGTGGCCAGATTTGGGCCTTAAGTTAGTATTATTCGTCAATTATAGCAACCAGGTTACGCTTCATATGCTGGGTAATACGTAGCAATTAGGTTAGGTCAGTTTAACTGTAGTTTAGGTCCGTAATAAATGCTGAGTAGTGTATTCGTGACTCCATGCCCGTGAGAGGCTCGGTCAGAGCCTCATTTGCATATCCCGCCAAGTAGGCCGGAACGGCCCCAAGCTTGGTCATATCCATCCGTTTGATGCTCTAAAACGTCAGTTTTCGTCTGTTTTCAACCTAAAAGTGCAAAATAACACATCATACGCTACACAACACATAATTCGGGTCTCAAACCCGCACGTGAAAGCCAATCGGCCCGGACAATAGTTGCTGTGGTTTTAATCCCCACCACCTCTGTTTCTAATGGGTTTTAACCCATTTGATTCAGGTAGCCATCCGATCTGCTCCGAGCGTGAGGAATCCTGCTGCTAGAATCGTGTCTGAATATTATCCAGTTGGAGATCACTGTGTGACGATCTGCCAGTTCCTGTTTGTCCAGTTGTGTTCAGTTGTCGCTTGGATCCGGAAAGAGATCCTTAGCCTGTGTTTTGATTCAGTCCTACTGCTTGTGTTGTCTCGTGGAATCACTGATTAGGTACATATTTTGCCTACGTTTTTGGCACAGAGCCAGTTCGTGTGGAGCAGACGCGGTAGTTGTATAGTAGGGCCATTTCATGCCTGACTCCGGGAGTCAATGACCTTGAAATTTAAAGTCCTTTGGGGGTAATCTTTTGAAGTTTTCTTTTTATTTCAATCTGTTCTCCCTAGGGTCTTAAACTTACAACTTCTGTTCACACACCATCTGTCGTGCCCAGTGGCGTCTCGTAATTGCAAATCACCCTAGTTTTACAGATTTTTCGGTTATTACAAATTATATAATTAGTTCCGATATTTAAAATTTGATTCAATGCATTTATTCAACTCAAGGAACAATTTTCATAACGTGTCAGTCGTATAGTTCGTGAGGTAGGAAACTATTCTATTCTTTTCGAGGTTTTTCTGGAGGATCACATGTGATAGGCTGCCTGGCATCACAAGCTTGGTTGGTCATCGGTTTCCTTGACCGGTTGATCGGTTCCCTCAGGGCTCTTGGACATCCTAAAGCAAAAACGTCAACAATATTAGGTTTTGGCACATTAAACTTAAATAAAAAAAGATCAATGGTGCTGTGTAGCCACATATATTAGACTCTGGTTAAACTACATAAGAAACTGATGTAACTGACATTTCCTAACAAGATCATTGTGTGTGCACCCCTGGCATTCTGTCAAGCAAACTAGATTAAATCTGATACAATCATGTTCGGAAATAGCTTAATCAATACAGTGTGGGTGTTTAACTAGTTTTAATTTAAGGGATTAAGGTCGATTAAGGGTAGGGCAAATACTACTTACATCTGCTTTAATGGACAGTGGAAACCATTTTTTCCAATACGGTCAGTGTGCCCCTCTTCTCTACAGTAGCCACACTTTCTTGGCTTCTTCTGAGTCTTCTTCTTTTTCAACGGGGCGGATGGAAGTTTAGCACCTCCAAATGACAATTTCGGCGTCTCAGTCTGGGCCATCACTGATTTTTCTCCCGAATTTTCAGAATCCGCCGAACGGGACGGCAAAGCTGATTTCAAAACTGCCAACTGGCGGGACAGAGGAGGTGGTTTCCAGTAGTCATCATGCTTGGTCTTCCGCGTTGGTGGAACAATAGGACTCACTGAAAAACAAACATTAAGAAAGTGACTCAAAAGTAATTAAACTTCCTGAATCAGCCCACTATAGGTAGCGTAAACCCGACTTCCAATACTAGGCGCGTTATAGTGAGGTCCCGGAAACTTGTATAATCCATTAACACAATAGTAAAAAGTACACTGCATGTCTACAATTTTGCCTAGCTCATGGCGACATGTATTTTCACTGTTCTTTCCTTAATGCTATATATACCCACAGTCCAATCATTTCTGTGTTACATTATCTGTTGTTCTGTTGTTAGCTTTGATAGAGGATTTGTTGTAAACTGTGAGGAACTTTATCATAAATCATTGTTTTTTATAAAATTCATTTTATATGCATGTCTCTATTTATGGAACCAAGAAAATATAAATTTACCAAGTTTAGCCACAGCCGTCGCGGATGCTAAATCTCCCAGAATGTCATCCTTGCCACTCAGATTAGCAGCGCCTTCTGATTTCGGAAAACCTGGCGTCAAAGTGGCGTCATCGTCTTCTAAAATTTCAAATCAACTTTAAGGTTTAGATTATTACTATGCCAATTTTGGGATCGTCTTCATTTTTCTAGATAGTAACATGTGATATTTCATGGTTTAGGTTGCTTCATCATTTGGCGTGACATCCATTCCATTTAACAACGATTACTATTCATAATAATTTTTATAGTTCGCTTTTACTGAGAATCAACTTACCAACTTCATCCAAAGCCGCGGATTCAATTTGGACCTCTAATGTTTCCTGCAAGCAGCTTCCATCTCCAACAGTAGCGGTCATTGACAGGACCGGCGTCAAAGTGGCGTCATCGTCTTCTAAAATAACTGTTCAACCATATACAACTAATGATAAAGCAGAAAATTTAAAATTCTATTGATAACAATGGGTTTCTCGAAGTGGTCATCTCTTTCTTCCTGAGGATTTGGTCCCTCCTCCATGGTTGTCAATCATTCTGAGGCCTCTGGGTGAACATTCGCCTTACCAGTGATACTCTGTACGGTCCGTTATTATTACTCCATTATGTCGATCCTCACCACCTATACCAGCGGGAGTTGCTGCTATACCCAACAATAATAATGCTTAATAGGGTGTTGACTAATGAAAGGTTATTTTTTGAGGTTTAGCTCTTTTAAACGAATGTTAATATATTGTGAGTGTTTTCCTTAAATTAGCGAATAAGAAACCAAAACAGTGGGCTCTCTGCTAGGAAAGTGAGTTACAGATATGTTAGAGACATACAGTAATATTACGTTATTCAGCTTAAACTGTGCATACCATCAGTGCTCCAAATATCTAACTTAGATAGATCCAAATCCAATAATAATCGGTCCGTAGAATCCATGCCACTGTTTCAAACAATTGAAAATGTTGTGACAAAGTGCAGGCCAGCCACCATTTAAATGCGACAGCAGCACATGTGGTAAATAGTGAGGCAGGTGGAGGAAAAATTGCCACCGCCATAGGCATGATTGGTACCGTAAGAACAGTTCTTGCGCTCAAAGTGGGAAACAAATCACCCTATTTTGCGTTGACGTAGCATAAACGAGTTTCTAAAGTAAATTCGCCACCCATATGTTTGAAAAAGAAGATTACGATCAAAAACAGCGAAGTGAATTACATGAATTATTTAGGTTGGCTCTTGTTATCAAAGAATACAATCTCTAAACCTTGAAACAAAATTACGAACTCCACCACAACAAAGTAATGGCTCAAGAAACACATTTAAAACTAGAAATTTTGAAAGTAGTGGAACAGCAGTTTTAAAATAAGGTTATTAATGCCTACCCATGCTGGCTTGGATTGAACTGCAACGTCTGAGATAGTGTTTATGGAATAGCTAACTCTCAAAAACTCTGATATAAGCCTTTGAACGTCCTTGTGTATATCAAACATTACAATATGTATACGTGCTATATATGCATTTCTGTTGTTCGTGTCTGAGTTTTAATTGGGGTTTTTTAGTGAATACAGTCAGAGATTTACTAGTAAGATTTGTGTTAATATCCGTCTGCTATTTTTCGGCTTGCCGGAAGGTCTTGGGAATAATATTCGGAGTTGTCCGTATAGTAGTATTTTAGGTTTTTTAGATCTTAATTTTTTGGTTTTTTACTTTTTCCAATTTTTTGGTGGGTTTCAAAGTTTTTGCACTTTTTGGAGTTTATGTACTCAATATTTATATATATATATATATATATATATATATATATATATATATATATATACTATTCAAAACCATTTCTCATATTTCGACATTAAAATAACCTTACTGCTCTGTCCGAATTTGGATATATTTTTGTCCATATATGAGTCGAGTCTCTTATGCCTTTCTATAGTTTTCTTTGATAAGGTGGGGAGTGGGTATAATGTCCTCTTTTTTGGAGTGAATTTAGGATTGTGTGCCTCATTAACGTGCTTAGACATTGCTTTATCACTGTTAAAATCTTTACCACAGCTGCAACGATGAGATTCACCAAAGTTTCCTAAAATGATCTCTTGTAGGCCCATGCTCAATTCTAGCTCGATATATATAAATATGCGTACAAGTAATCGGATTCAAACTGCGCTTAAGAACCGACCGCTCACGACGACAGACTAAGTCAGACTGACGAGGTGCCAAAGATTTGATCGGTTATATAGATTTTTGAGTTAGCTAATAGTTGCTTGGCTTGTAGTTTGCATTTACCGTTTGCAGAAATTTTTTAATGAATTAGTGCTAACTTTATAATATTTGAGTCCACCCCTCTGCGATTTTACCGGCTTGCCGGAAGGGCTTGGGAACCTTCTGAGCTTTAGCCCAGGCCGCATTAGGTTACCTAAAATGGTTTTTGTTTTTTAATTTTTTTGTGGTTTTGTGGTTTTATACTTTTTTGTTCCCTAATATACTACTTACACTATGTACAAGTGGTTTTTACCCCTTTTCCTTGGGGAGCCCTTAAGAGGACTGTTGGGATATAGACGCGTAAAACGTCATAGTTGTGACTGAAGCATATCTCAGCCCAGTCGATGTTGAGAGAGTACCAACAAGGCTCAGTTCCGAGTACGGTTAGGTTAACTTTTTGATTGAAAGATTTTTTGAGTTGGTCTATCTCTGTTTTATTAAGGCACAGAAACTTTGGAGAAGTAAGTGCACCCACTAAGACAGTCAGTATCACCGCTATTAGGAAGATAGAACAGACGGGAATTAGTATTTTATCCCAATCGAACTTCATCGGTAGAGCCGCTCCCATTATCTCCCACCTAACTCTTGTTAGACCACCTGCTCTGCCCGGCCATTTATGAAGGGTCAATTTTACCTCAGACATTCTACTAAACTTTTTACAATTTCGTCGTTTTTCGAGGGTCGCTCTCTAAGATAAGAGATTATGTCTTCGAAGGAAACCCCTTTATCCCGATGGTATAGAAAGTAGATGCAGTACTCCCCGCAGACGAAAGTGGTGTAATCTTGTAAGCGAATGGGGTTATGTTTTTGCAATCTGTCGTACTTATCAAACTCTATAAGTGGAGGTCGGCCGTAGCTGTCGAAGTACTCAGCGTAATCGTCCAAGTACATAGCAACCCAGTGCTGCCCAGGAAGTTGGCAGGGGTCGGTGTTGGCTACGAAGCAGCTTGGTTCATGGTGAATTTCAGGAAGGTGATCAATGGGAAAGACTCCAACAAAACTTTTAACGAGAGGAGCTAGTGCGCTTTCAATTTCTAATGTATTCATATGGCGTAATCAAAGAAAGGTGTGCGATTATAGTCGATTGAGACAAGGTTATCAAACTCCCCGTATATAATGATTTCAACCCCCTGAGGATAGCTTGTAGCACTCAACGCCTTACTCAGTTCCATCCGCAGAGAGACGTCTCCCTCTCGAATTAACTGCATTGCGCCGGTGTCTGTGTTATCCGGGGTCAAATCAAAGCGAAGAAAGCGTTACCATCTTTGAAATTGGCGTAGCTAATGTAGCACCCTTTGTCATCCCCTGCCATATCGATAGCTTCAAAAAGAAAAACAAAAGGGAAGGTGTATCCCCTAGGTTTAGAGAAGTCAATTTTCATGGGTTGTCTAGGAATGTACTCGTCCCCGCATTTTAGACTAATTTCGGTTATGTTAATTGTCTCCAGAGTGAGTGGGTCAACTTTTAGAGAACCGTTAAACGCCTCAGACTTGACTACCCCGATAATCACCTTTCTAGGAAGTTGGCCTGTGAATATAGAGTTTTCGACGATGGTTTGTACGCCTGCGCTCAGATGCCTAGCCACCACCTTAGTTCGCCTGATGGGGTGTTTAGCAGTGTTACCTAGGGAAAGAATATTTTCAATAGCTAGAGACATAGAGTCCTGACACTTAACCTTTCTTACGTACCAGCGCATGTCCTCAACCTTTACTTTGCTGCTTCCCTGAGAACTGAGACAGAACTCATCGGGATTTCGGTGCAGCTCAATGGTCAGTTGACAGTCGCTTAGGAGGTACTTTTCTTGCTTGAATAGATCGCAGTGGATCGGTGCCATAAATTCAGCAGACTTTGTTGCCACCCAAGTGCCCCGTGTACCGGAGTCGAACTCATAGCCGGCAGCCTGTAAATGACCTTCTTTTGCATTTCGAGAGTAATTTAGCATAGTTTCAATGTAGGCTTGATACGCGTAGTGGGGCCCGAGTTGTAAATTTCCTTGTCTGAAAGTTTGACTATGGAGCGCTGGAAAAATGTTTTGCCGAAAAGGTTAATGGGAGTCCCAGCATCGCCCTCAATTTTAACCCTAAGATAGAGGTAATTTTTGTTCAGATCGAGCATGTACGAATCTTTAGGAACGTTGAAACGGTAAGGCCCTGAGTCTGTAATTGGGTTTTGAGGACCGATTTCCGCCCAGTACCCGTGCTCAACGGCGACTTGGGTAGGTGGAACAGAGAATAGGTCCAATTCCAACTTGAACCCAGGGAGAGATCGCGAATCTACTTGCTTAGTCATTATGTGAATATATCTAAATTTTGTTTCGGTGGTCTACCTCGTCCACGTACTCCTTTTATGTTGTTAGATTTAGGTCTTTGACCAATACCTTCACCTTGTTGAATATGTTCACCTGCAGCGGTTAATGTTTCACCAAGAAACTGTTAACCTCTCCGTTTCGCAGCTGCTTTTATGTCTTCACCTTGGGTTACATCTGACGCCAGGGCTAATGCGTTTTTTGCTAGACTTTTGCCTGCAGATAGACCGACTCGTTTAAGAATTGGAAGTGCGGCTCTAAATAAACCCCGGAATATGTTGCCTATCCCTGCTCCTCGTTGGTACGGAAGCCCCGCGTATGTAGGAAGCGCCCCACCAGTTTGAAGTAGGGTTAGTTCCCAAGTATCTTGAGTCTCGGGTATGTACTGGCAGCGCATTATCGTCGCCTTCTGAAGTGAAGCTTAACGTAAACTTTTCCGAATTCAAATTGTACAGGCCTTCCCGCATCATCGTTTATATTGATTTCTACAGTATCGAAGTCTTTGTGAAGGACAGGGACATAATGTGGATTATGGTATTCCTTATTAACTACCGCCCCATGAGTTCCCTCTGTTGTAACTACCCGAATAAGTGGAACCAGAGCGTTTCCTATAACTTGAGGAGCCACCAGGTCGCAGTAAACGAAGAGAGAGTAGAAGCCTAGCCGATCAGATCAGGTTCGGACTCAGCTACGAAAATTATTTTGTCATCTACTGGATCACCGTCCCTTTGCATTGGGTCGGGGTAGTAACCTAACATCATCCAGAGATTTTTGCTTAACTTAACGGTGTTGAAAAAGGTCTTTGGTATTGAAAACATTATCCTGTGCCTATACCCATCGAATCTAAATTTAATTGGTGCTCTCTCGCCTGTGACGGGGTGCTCCATGTTAAGTATAGTGAAATTAATTGCATCACATAGGTCGTCCACTGTTTCGTAGTGTCGTTTAGGTAGGAGTTTAACCATTGAGGTCTTGTCAGGAAACTTAAAGGAGACGGCCGAGTTAGCTGCAGAAAGATTACCCCAAGTCACTGGATACATCATTTCTACGAGAGCAACTTCCCACTCACCCTGCAATTTTATTCTATGAGGGAGCTTAACCCGATAATCATTTAGAGAGTTAGTTTTGAAGTCCCCCGTGTTACTGGGGAGGAACATATAGAAATCCGTCATTTTCTGATATCCAACTATTGAACTTATCTGGATAGCCTAACCACTTGACAAAGTACTCTTTCTTTCTACCCCGCTTCCGAGTTTTTATTACCTTTTCAACCCAATAAGAGTCGGGTTTATCAACTTTTTGTAATTCCTCGGGATAGAATAGGCCCTGTATTGGCTCTTCGGCTAAGTCTTCAAGTTCGTACATTCCGCTTGGGTGAACCGACTTTATTTTGAAAAGTTCCTCTGACCAATTTGGTAGATAGCCTTTCTCAAATCTCCCTTTAGTCTTACTTATTCGAACGATGTCACCTATTTCAAACTGCTTGCGTAGTCTGTTGCTTTTCCCCAGGAATATCTCCCTTACCTTAGCCTCATTCTCTTGTATCGAAGCCTCAACTGGACTCATTTTAATTGTACGGTGCTTTGAATTGTTATAACCACTGACGAAACTTTGGAGAACGTCTAGGTACCTGTAGCTCCTTGTCCGCGTAAAGTACTTCCATATTTTTGTCTTCAGGGTTCTGTTAAAACGTTCAACAATGCTACATTTTATGTCGGGGTTATTGCAGGTGTAGTAGCGAATCTTCCTTGACTTTAGTAAACTTTGAAACTTTTTATTCAGAAATTCTTTCCCTCTGTCACTTAACACTTTCTGGGGTTTACGTCCCTGAGCTAGAATATTTTCAAAAGCCGCAGTAATGTCAGCCCCCGATTTGCTTTTTACCGGTTCTACCCAGGCGTACTTGCTGAAGCCGTCAATACAGGTTAGTAGGAAGTGGTAATCGTCGTTTTGGTCAGCTAGGTTTGCCATGTCTGCTAAGTCAATTTGCCACTGCTCATCTATATCATGGAATACGTAACTAAGGTGAGGATACTTTCGCTTTATTGGTTTGTGGACAGAGTAGGTATATTGCTTTCCAAGCCACCCCTTGACCCGTTTTTGAGAGACTCCTGATGCTTTTGCTAAAGTGTTTATACCGGAAAACGCTGAGGGTTGGGTGGGATCGTAATATAATTTGGTTAGAAGGTCTTCCATCTTAGTTTTGCTAGTGCTTTACTGAAGTTAAAATGTTTCTTATGTTCTGCCCCTTTTGTACGTTTTCGTTTCGTTTTGTCTGTCTTAGGTTGATTTACGTAGTGTCCGGTTCCAAACTGAAGTTTCTGCCTTAGTTTTCGTATCCGTTCCACCGTGTCGGTTATCGAAGGAGTACCGTTTATTGCTTCCCACCGTTGACGATTGCCGATAAACTCCCTTGGAACATTACTTTCCCTTAGAGCCTCAGCGAATAATTCCCAACCCCTTGCAGGAGAGACTGTTTTACGGTTGCGGACAAAGTCATGAATTAGGTCAAAGATTCTAGAACCCGGTTCAGATTTACCTTTATACTCTATCTCCCCTTTCTCGTTTACTTTGAAATCAGGAATAGATTGGACGAAGTTAATAAGATTTTTCCCTTTGCTTTGGAGAGTTATAGGTAAGGTGGAGACAATGTCGGGAAGAGCCTGTTCGGTGGGTTCTGTAGTTGTTATGTCTAATTTATAGGGCTTTTCCTTCAAGAACCGTCGCCTGTAATTAGCCTGTTGGTATTTTTTCAACTTGTGTCGGCAGATTCTTTGCCTTTTAACTTCTCTACGACATCGACATATAGAGTTTTCGACGATGGTTTGTACGCCTGCGCTCAGATGCCTAGCCACCACCTTAGTTCGCCTGATGGGGTGTTTAGCAGTGTTACCTAGGGAAAGAATATTTTCAATAGCTAGAGACATAGAGTCCTGACACTTAACCTTTCTTACGTACCAGCGCATGTCCTCAACCTTTACTTTGCTGCTTCCCTGAGAACTGAGACAGAACTCATCGGGATTTCGGTGCAGCTCAATGGTCAGTTGACAGTCGCTTAGGAGGTACTTTTCTTGCTTGAATAGATCGCAGTGGATCGGTGCCATAAATTCAGCAGACTTTGTTGCCACCCAAGTGCCCCGTGTACCGGAGTCGAACTCATAGCCGGAGCCTGTAAAGACCTTTTTTGATTTGAGAGTAATTTAGATAGTTTCAATGTAGGCTGATACGCGTAGTGGGGCCGAGTTGTAAATTTCCTTGTCTGAAAGTTGAATGGAGCGCTGGAAAAATGTTTGCGAAAAGGTTATGGGAGTAGAGCCCTAATTTTCTAAATAGAGGTTTTGTTCAGATCGAGTGTACGAATCTAGGAACGTTGAAAGGTAAGGCCTGAGTCTGTAATTGGGTTTTGAGGACCGATTTCCGCCCAGTACCCGTGCTCAACGGCGACTGGGTAGGTGGAACAGATAGGTCAATCCAACTGAACCCAGGGAAGCGATTACTTGTTAGTATTATGTGAATATATCTAATTTTGTTTCGGTGGTCTACCTCGTCACGTACTCCTTTTATGTTGTTAGATTTAGGTTTTGACCAATACCTTCACCTTGTTGAATATGTCACCTGCAGCGGTTAATGTTTCACCAAGAAACTGTTAACCTCTCGTTTCGCAGCTGCTTTTGTCTTCACCTGGGTTACATCTGACGCCAGGGCTAATGCGTTTTTTGCTAGACTTTTGCCTGCAGATAGACCGACTCGTTTAAGAATTGGAAGTGGGTTAAATAAACCCCGAATAGTTGCCTATCCCTGCTCCTCGTTGGTACGGAAGCCCCGCGTATGTAGGAAGCGCCCCACCAGTTTGAAGTAGGGTTAGTTCCCAAGTATCTTGAGTCTCGGGTATGTACTGGCAGCGCATTATCGTCGCCTTCTGAAGTGAAGCTTAACGTAAACTTTTCCGAATTCAAATTGTACAGGCCTTCCCGCATCATCGTTTATATTGATTTCTACAGTATCGAAGTCTTTGTGAAGGACAGGGACATAATGTGGATTATGGTATTCCTTATTAACTACCGCCCCATGAGTTCCCTCTGTTGTAACTACCCGAATAAGTGGAACCAGAGCGTTTCCTATAACTTGAGGAGCCACCAGGTCGCAGTAAACGAAGAGAGAGTAGAAGCCTAGCCGATCAGATCAGGTTCGGACTCAGCTACGAAAATTATTTTGTCATCTACTGGATCACCGTCCCTTTGCATTGGGTCGGGGTAGTAACCTAACATCATCCAGAGATTTTTGCTTAACTTAACGGTGTTGAAAAAGGTCTTTGGTATTGAAAACATTATCCTGTGCCTATACCCATCGAATCTAAATTTAATTGGTGCTCTCTCGCCTGTGACGGGGTGCTCCATGTTAAGTATAGTGAAATTAATTGCATCACATAGGTCGTCCACTGTTTCGTAGTGTCGTTTATGTAGGAGTTGAGGTCTTGTCAGGAAACTTAAAGGAGACGGCCGAGTTAGCTGCAGAAAGATTACCCCAAGTCACTGGATACATCATTTCTACGAGAGCAACTTCCCACTCACCCTGCAATTTTATTCTATGAGGGAGCTAAACCCGATAATCATTTAGAGAGTTAGTTTTGAAGTCCCCCGTGTTACTGGGGAGGAACATATAGAAATCCGTCATTTTCTGATATCCAACTATTGAACTTATCTGGATAGCCTAACCACTTGACAAAGTACTCTTTCTTTCTACCCCGCTTCCGAGTTTTTATTACCTTGTCAACCCAATAAGAGTCGGGTTTATCAACTTTTTGTAATTCCTCGGGATAGAACAGGCCCTGTATTGGCTCTTCGGCTAAGTCTTCAAGTTCGTACATTCCGCTAGGGTGAACCGACTTTATTTTGAAAAGTTCCTCTGACCAATTTGGTAGATAGCCTTTCTCAAGTCTCCCTTTAGTCTTACTTATTCGAACAATGTCCCCTATTTTAAACTGCTTGCTTATCCTGTTGCCTTTTCCTAGGAAGATCTCCCTTACCTTCCCCTCATTCTCTTTTATCGAAGCCTCAACTGGACTCATTTTAATAGTACGGTGCTTTGAATTGTTATAACCACTGACGAAACTTTGGAGAACGTCTAGGTACCTGTAGCTCCTTGTCCGCGTACAGTACTTCCATATTTTAGTCTTCAGGGTTCTGTTAAAACGTTCAAAAATGCTACATTTTATGTCTGGGTTATTGCAGGTGTAGTAGCGAATGTTCATTGATTTTAGTAAACTTTGAAACTTTTTATTCTGAAATTCTTTCCCTCTGTCACTTAACACTTTCTGGGGTTTACGTCCCTGAGCTAGAATATTTTCAAAAGCCGCAGTAATGTCAGCCCCCGATTTGCTTTTTACCGGTTCTACCCACGCGTACTTGCTGAAGCCGTCAATACAGGTTAGTAGGAAGTGGTAATCGTCGTTTTGGTCAGCTAGGTTTGCCACGTCTGCTAAGTCAATTTGCCACTGCTCATCTATAGCATGGAATACGTAACTAAGGTGAGGATACTTTCGCTTTATTGGTTTGTGGACAGAGTAGGTATATTGCTTTCCAAGCCACCCCTTGACCCGTTTTTGAGAGACTCCTGATGCTTTTGCTAAAGTGTTTATACCGGAAAACGCTGAGGGTTGGGTGGGATCGTAATATAATTTGGTTAGAAGGTCTTCCATCTTAGTTTTGCTAGTGCTTTACTGAAGTTAAAATGTTTCTTATGTTCTGCCCCTTTTGTACGTTTTCGTTTCGTTTTGTCTGTCTTAGGTTGATTTACGTAGTGTCCGGTTCCAAACTGAAGTTTCTGCCTTAGTTTTCGTATCCGTTCCACCGTGTCGGTTATCGAAGGAGTACCGTTTATTGCTTCCCACCGTTGACGATTGCCGATAAACTCCCTTGGAACATTACTTTCCCTTAGAGCCTCAGCGAATAATTCCCAACCCCTTGCAGGAGAGACTGTTTTACGGTTGCGGACAAAGTCATGAATTAGGTCAAAGATTCTAGAACCCGGTTCAGATTTACCTTTATACTCTATCTCCCCTTTCTCGTTTACTTTGAAATCAGGAATAGATTGGACGAAGTTAATAAGATTTTTCCCTTTGCTTTGGAGAGTTATAGGTAAGGTGGAGACAATGTCGGGAAGAGCCTGTTCGGTGGGTTCTGTAGTTGTTATGTCTAATTTATAGGGCTTTTCCTTCAAGAACCGTCGCCTGTAATTAGCCTGTTGGTATTTTTTCAACTTGTGTCGGCAGATTCTTTGCCTTTTAACTTCTCTACGACATCTTTCTCTAGAATTTCTTGGTGCTGATCGAACTCTTCAGGTTTTACTAAGGCTGAGTACTCCATTATTTTATAAAGCTACTTGCAATACCACTGACTATCCAAATTGGCGGACCGAGGAGAGCGGGAATAAAGCCACCCTTTTGTACTATAATTTGCTTTTTCTCCTTAAGTTTCACTTTCTTATCTCTCAAAGTTCGTAGCGTGTTCACGTGTTTACGTAGAGCTCTTTTGACTGCTTCAGTTAGTTCGACGTTCCAGAAAGTACGTTCTCAATGCAGTCTAGGATAGTTCTAATTAAACTAAGATCACTGCTTTCAATGATAGCTTCTCTGACCTTTTTCTTACAGTTGCAGAGATGTATGAGACAGGGAAGATTGCTTTCAAATCTCTTGGCCATTTCACGTTTTTATTGATTTCTATTATCGGATAGGGTGCACTTGCGTTTTTATTGATTTAATGCTGATTCCTTTAATCGTTCTATGTTTTATTGATTCTTCCCCGTTTTTATTGATTTCGGGAGATAGACCCCTGTCCGGTCGAAAATATCCGTTCTAAGCCTGTACTGCTCTGGGGTTTCTTGGTCGAGGTCAATAAGGAGATAACCGTGGGGTTTTGAGGTTGCGTGGTTGAAAGATTCCATAAAGTAAGCGGTGTTAGTTGGAAACATTTGTCGGGCTAGATTCATTGCCGTAAGCTTATCTGCTGGATTTTTCATTAACACTATGTATTGGCAATTTATTCGGTTAGTTCTTTGTTTATCATAAAATAAGTCTTGGGTGATGTGTACGACACTGCAGGACCAGTGATGGCATCCCCGAGTGAACAGCCTAACCAGTTTCGAGTCCTTTTTTACTTCATCCATAAGATCGTCAAGAATTAGTAAAATCGGTTCTGTGTTCCCCTTAAGTTGCTGCAAGTCAGGCAAACCCTCGACAAACTCCGCGTCTATTTTTTCGTAGGCCGCCTGCCACTCGGTAAAACACCAAATAACCCTTTTCGGGGGAGGTCTTGTCAGTCTATGTGCATTTTTCACAAGCTTTGACACGAACGTAGTCTTTCCTGCTTTTGTCGGGGCTGAAACCATGCAGGTAAACGGGTGCTTGAAGTAGAGAAAGTCACAAGGAATACAAGTCATTGAGTTCGCTTTTTGTAAGGTAGATAGGGCCGAGGTAAGCGCTTTCTATGTTTTTATTGACGTCAAGACAAAGCTGAAAATTGTATACCTCTGAAATGAAGGTGCAGTGCTTAGCTGTGGCGGTTACACAACTTCCTACAGAGCACTCGTAGTATAGATCGAGAATTGAATTAAACTGGGGTGGAGCGTAGTAGACGTGTTGCCCTTGTTTGGAAATCCGTATCCTTCCGTCTGTTTGGTAGTCTAAACGAAGTTGTTTCTCACAGCTTCCAACTCACAGCAAGCAAGCGGTGCACAGCTCACATAACAAAATATTTAGGGAAACACTGACTACGAAAGCTAGACTAAGTGTGACGATGAAAACGCATTGCAGGATATCCTTGTTTGGGCTCATTTTATAAGTTTCAGACATTCTGCTGTTTAAATTGCCAGTTTTTATGTTACTATGACGTCATTTTACCCAACGCTATCTAAACTTTCATTTTTACTCTATTGGGACCCTTTTCCAGAACATTTACCATGCTTGGCATCTCCCGTCCCCAGGGACCATTTGATAAAAATTATATTCTACGCTTACCATCTGCCATCCCCAGGGAACCAAAACCGAAGCCAGGTAATATTCCCTTGGGACCTTTTTGAAAATTTTTTTCTACGCTTGCCATCTGTCATCCCCAGGGACCCAAAACCGAAACCCCATAATTATTCCCTTGGGACCATTTTGCCAAATTTTTTCTACGCTTGCCAGATGTTCTCCCTTGGGACTTTTCCAAAATTTCAAACCCGCTTACCATCTGTCGTCCCTTGGGAGACCTGTCACTTTTGATTGATTACCCACCCTGTCGGCACCTTTGATCTTCGCCGCACCTGTCAAATTTGATTGATGACCTGTCACTTTTGATGGATTACCCCCTCTGTCGGCGCCTTTGATCTTTGTCCCCAGGGAATTAACAAAAACCTATATAAGGGCGCAAAAATCGGGTACCCCGTCAGTTGGAATCTGTCAGTCGTCGCGAGCGGTCGGTTCTCTCTCTCTCTCTCTCTGCTATATTTTGAATCTAAAGTACATAAAAGCAGCAAAGTTTCTTCAAACTCAAGTACATAAACGCATAAATTAAGGGAAGTTTCTTCAAACTCAAGTACATAAAAGCACCAAATATATATCTAAAAGCAATAAAGTACATAAAAGCAACGATTAAAGTTCATATAAATTTGATAAAAGCACGAAATTCATATAAACGGCAAACTACATATAAACAGAACATATAAAGGGTAATTATATAAAACGACTGATAAATATTCTTCTAATTTTGATAATGTCTTCGATTGCTCAGTTGAACGCTGCCATCGAAACGGGAGTTTGGAAGGGAAATCCCGAAATTACCCAGGCCCTTCGGGCCCAAGCCATCTCCCTCACAAAAACTGAGTGGGACGGTAAAACTGTAATAGGAAACGACGAATTCTGGACCTACGCTCAATCTTTACCCCAAACCACCACTCCAACTGCTAGCACACCCCATACTTGCCCCTCCTGCAACGACTCTTTCCCCTCCTTGGCCGAGCTACATAAGCACAAGGCTACCCATTCTAACAATCCAATTTTTCCTTGTCCCCATTGTGAAAAGACGTTCACCCGAAAAAATAACATGGGGAGACATATTGCTAAGTTCCATCCGAATGGCGGCCCCTCCTATGAATGCCGAAAATGTGGCTTCAAATACAAGACTTATAAAGGATATCAGGGTCACCTTAGAACTCATAGAGAAGCCCCAAAAGTACCAGACCCCAGAACCCTAAGGCAAACACATTTTTCGAATCTGCCTACGGAAGATGCTCCCAAATTGACTAGGAGAATTGTGAAGGATTTTCCTGAAGACCTTGCACAAATTTACAGGGAGAATTGGAGCAGAATTAGAACCAGATATTTCATTTCGTCTGGTATTCAAAATGGGTATAATTTCAGAATAGATAGTACGTCTCAGATAAAGGAGTTGATTAAGGTAATTTTCGAACTTCAGAGGTGGCAGTTCAAATTTAATCTATCCTTCGGTTTTGTTCTTAGGAATATTGAAGATGGTGAACTTAGGTATTACTACCCTTCCGGAAACAGTCGCTATTTTGACGAACCAATTCATATTTCGAATGAGGGGATCTAGGAAAAATTTTCTATGAGCTAGACAGGGGGGATATTCTTGAGTGGGTTCGGCAACAGCGGCCCAATACAAAGTGGACAGTCTTGGAAATTACAAATGTTTGCTTTTACATTAATAAACTCATCTCCTATGCCGTGGGTGAGGCTAGGTATCTTCCAGACTACGTGAAAAATAACCGAGGTCTCAATGCTTTAATAAATAGTCAAAATTCAGGGAGACCCTACCAAGACGAAAAGTGCTTGTTCAGGTGTCTAGCGCTGGCATCGGGATCAAAGCTTCATTCGTTGGAGGAAAAGACTAATGAGCTAATTGATCAATGGGTTCAACCTGGGGAAGAGTTTAATGGAGTGACTTTAGAAGATTTGGATGAGATTGAGGAAAAATTTGACATTGCTATTTCAGTTTATGAGTTAGGGCCTACAGCTGAGGAAGCCGATGAGGAGCCTGAAGATCTCAATGAACTTGTAATTCAAAATCACGAACGGGATCAAGAAATTACAGATATTACAGCCAAACTTATTCGACGACCTCTAGGAAAGAGATCCAGGAAAATGGCTCTAAACATTTACGAAACCCACTTCTCTTTTATCAAAAATGTAAACAAATTCACCCAAACTTGGAAGTGCTCAAACTGTGACAAACTATTCCACCATCATGGTAAATTTATCAAACATTCGAAAAGCTGCGAAGTTGGCATAAAACAAATCTTCCCTGGCGGAGGAGTCGGACCTACAAAAAGTATCTTACAAAAGATAAGTGAGCTAGGAATCCCTTTGCCAGAATGGTACTACCCCTTCCGCATAGCCTACGATTTTGAGTGCATGTTCAAGGAAACTGATAAGAAAAGCGGACCCAAACTTATTTACGAAAAGGAACTAATCCCTGCATCGGTTTCCATTACATCCAATGTCCCTGGCTATGAAACTCCAAAGTGCCTAATAACAACTGGAGATCCCTATGAGTTGGTGGTCCGAATGAAGGACTACATTGAAAAGATAGCCGAAACGGCATATGAGCTTCTTAGGAAAATTTATGAGCCTACCCCTTCCGGATTAGCGGAACACGAAAAACCTCTTACCGAATTTGAGGAATGGCTTAAAGCAGTCCCTACATTAGGATTCAATTCTGGAAAATTTGATATGAATCTTATAAAATGTTGTTTGATTACAAATTTACTCCTAAATGGGCAAGACATCAATTATACAGTCAAAAAGAATAACAACTACATGGCTCTCTCTACCCCCGAATTATACTTTCTAGATATGACAAACTACCTTGCCGCTGGTACTTCATACAAAAAGTGGCTAAAGGGATTCAAAATTGAGGATCAAAAAGGTGCCTTTCCTTACGAAGCCTTCACTTCCCTCGAATTTCTAGACCAAGGATTCCCCCACCGCGACTTGTATTATTCAACCCTTAAACCACAGGAAATTTCGGATGAGGACTTTACAGCCGTTGTAGCAGCATGGAGAAAATACAAATTTAAAACTGTAAGGGATCTTCTAATCTGGTACAATAATTTAGATGTGGGACCATTCCTTCAAGCTACCGAAAAGATGGTAGAATTTTGGCAAACTATGGGGATTGACATCTTTAAAAGTGGAGCAATTTCTCTACCTTGCCTGGCTTACAAACATATGATGAATAAAATTCCGAAACATACGATCGTTCCCTATTTAATAAGTTCACAAAGCACTGGCACAAATTAATTAAAGATAATATAGTTGGTGGACCTAGTTTGGTTTTTCATAGATACCACGAAGCGGGAGTTACTGAAATTACAAATGGGTTCAAAGTTGCTCAAATTTTTGGGTTCGACGCCAATGCCCTGTATCTCTGGTGCACAATGCAGGAAATGCCCACTGGTCTGTACGCCGAATGGAAACCCACTGAAGATGGGAAATTCAAAAGGTGGCTACAACGGGGTAGAAAAGAAGCAATGTGGCTAGAATATATGGCAAAGGCAATGGGAGTACGAGTTGAGCATGCTTACAATGGGGGACAAAAAAGAATAGGGAAATCCAAAGTTGACGGTTGGGTATCTGAAAAGAATCTAGTCCTACAATTTCCTGGGTGCTATTTCCATGGTCATGGCTGCCAATTGGACAGAAATCAGGACCCTGAGGATAGAACCAAAAGAAGGGAAAGAACAGAGAGGGTTTCTCAGGCGATCAAGGATGGGGGTTTTGATTTGATTGAAAAGTGGGAATGCGAGTTTGATAAAGACCTAAAAGATTCCCCGGATATGCAAGAGTTCATGGAAGAACATTTCGATCTTTCTAAGAAAAGGTCTATGCTCACTTTTGCACAGCTAGTTACCCAAATTCAGGCTAATAGACTTTTTGGACTAGTTGAGGTGGATATTGAGGTACCTGAGGATAAGAAAGAACACTTTGCGGAGATGACCCCCATATTTAAAAATGTGGAAATTACTAAGGATGATATAGGGGATCACATGAGAACTTTTTGCGATTTGAATGATCTTATGAACCAACCTAGAAGGGGTCTAATTGGGAGTTACTTTGGAAAGAAAATTGTCCTGGCAACTCCTCTGATTAAGCGGTATATAAAACATGGTCTCAAAATTACAAAGATTTACCAGGCTATTGAGTTCAAACCTAAGGCCTGATTCAAAGAATTGGGAGATGAAGTTACTTACCACCGATCAGCAGCCGATTCCGATCCAGATTTAGCACTCAAAGGGGAAATGTTTAAACTTCTAAGAAATTCTTATTATGGCCGAACCATCACAAACTTAGAAAAACACCAGGATGTAAAATATTGTCAAAGGTCAGGAGCTAGCAGGGAAGTAAATGGGTGGAGATTCAGAAGACTAGATGATCTAGGAAATGGAATTTATGAGGTTCAGTCTGCAAAGGCAAAAATTGTTTACCGTTTACCGGAACTAGTGGGCTTCTTTGTTTACCAATACGCCAAACTTTGGATGCCCAATTTTACTATGACTGCCTTAAACCAAATTTGTGGCCCGAAACTTTCCAATTGTGTCAAATGGACACGGACTCCCTCTATTTCGCCTGCTCTTCCAAAACTTTAAGTGCTTGTGTTCCAGTAGTAAATGAAAGTAGGTGGCAAAAGGCACTCAAGGATTTCTTTGTCTTAGATCCCTCTCAAAAACGTATCCCTGGGTTATTTAAAGAAGAATGGACCGGAGATGGGATTATAGCACTTTGTAGTAAAACTTACCTAGCTTGGGGAAAGACGAATAAGATCTCCCATAAAGGGGTGAGCAAAGCCCTAAATAGCTACACTCCTGAAGATTTTAAAGAAGTTTTAGAAACAGGAAATACAAAATCTGGGGAAAATCGAGGGTTCCTACATCCAGACAATAAAACATATAAGTATCGTCAAACTAAGGACGCCCTTGGCTATGTCTACCCCAAAAGAAAAGTGTTAGCAGACGGAGTGAGTACGGCACCTTTGGATATTTAATATGTTTGTTGTACTTGACTTACCCCAACAGCCCTCTTCAGGGCTAACTGTATATAGTGTACATATTGTATATAGAAGTGTTGTATATTGTACTTAGAAAATAAAAAAAAGAATAAAACAAAAAAAAATGCAAAAACATTAGACTAGGACCGGGCTTAGGTTAGTGTATATAGGTTAGGTAAGTTAGGTAGGTAGGTACATAGGAATTAGGTAGGTAGATAGTCCGGTAATGGGCCGACGCCCGGTCCCAAACCCCGGGGGAAGAACTCAGAGGGACGACAAGGAGAAGATAGAAAACAAAGCACGAGGGAGAACAGATGGGGTTAACAAAAGAAAACTTTCAAACTCAAACCTTAAGGGACTTTAAATTTCAAGGTCATTGACTCCCGGAGTCAGGCATGAAATGGCCCTACTATACTACTCGCGGTGAAAGCTACCTGACCTAGTCTCTTGGGGAAACCTAGTTGTGCAAAACCTAAAAGCCTAATTTCCTATTCTTAAACCAAAACGATATGTTCAGTGAAAGTGGTACCGCGTACGTCCTGATCCTTACCACCGAAGCTTCTTTGTAAAACAATTAATGTCATAACTACTGTATCGTAACTTAATCTTGAGATAATTATCTGAAGAAGCCGATCCGACCTTTCCGACAATAACCGACACTCTCCCAGCCTGTAACTGTCATTATCCATTCTAGAGACGGAACCCTTCTCGAAATTCAGTTATTCTGGGCAGTCAATTATACGGAGACGCCAGAGCAAAGCCAACCTCGCTCCCACTTGATTCGGATTATAAATAGTTGTTAATTAGCATATCTTGTGTGTGCGGTCCCCAGAGTTACTGTAAGGGACAGAGTCACAGTAGAGGCTAGCAAAGAGCCTAAGAGTTGAGTTGAGCGAAAGCATATAGGATACCGGTCTAGTTAGTCAGCCCTTAGCAGCATTAGAGTGTGTCATACCTGAAGCTAGAGTACTGTAACGACCCCGAAACTGAGTAACCAGCCCTAACCGCGAAAGTACCAGTCAAACCAAACCAAATTCTGGCAGATAGTATCTCGTCTTACTGTTATTGTAAAACTATAACTGTAGTGAACCATTGTCTGCTGGAATTTAGTAACTTTGTGGGTGTTCAATTTGTAATAATAAATAATTATCCTTTCAGCTGCTTCGGCTTTCGCGTACATTTCAGAGATCCCCAACTCTATCCGCATTGAGGTTAGAGTTGAAACGACAGTCGCCCTTTGAGACTATAAATCCCGATTCCCCTGCTTAAAACGAACTCACCCCGTTTGACCCCATTTTAGGTCAGCTATTGAGCCCAGGTTGTCAGCACACCACTACAGCCGGTGCTTCAATCTAAGCGAAGATTCATCTTTGCGTGCCGACCTTGACTCGTGTCTTGGATCCTGATCAGATCTAGTCTAGCCTAGTCTATTCTAGCCCTAGCCAACTACATACGACCCCGAACCAGTTCAAAGTTTATTGGAGATTACGACCCCCTCCAATACAGAGAAATCCAGCAAAGATCTGACAGAGTCTATTACACATGGACTTGGATTCCGGATTGCTGTCTCCGGAGCCGTCCAATCACATCTAATCTATCCGCACGCGGACGGATTGTGGTCTGCGTATTTTATTATTATTTTTACTATCTTATTATTTTATTACTATTATTATCCATTTTCGGTGCAGCGACAGCGAGGCCATCTTAAGGTCCTGGTTCGGGTTCGTGTATTTTTCGACTTTAAAAGCGCAATTGTCGTTGAAATTCATTCAAATTTGCTAGAATTACTTCATTGAGCCTAGAAAAGATTTTAGAAAAGTCGTGGCCTCAAAATGTGAGTTTTGGAAAAAATAGATTTAAGCAGCCATAACTTACACTGTGATCACCCTACACAGACAAACTTATAGTCGTTCGAATCCTTTCACCAAGACCTGCAACTTTGATCCTGAGAGTATTTTTTGATTCCTTATGGTTTAAGAGATAATAGCGAAAATTGGTTTTTGAGGTCCAAAATTGACCGTTTTCGAAAACTCAAATTGTATGATTTCGACAGCTTCAACATCTCTGGTCTATTGGTCAAATATTGTCCATATTTACAGTCCTAATGTCCAAAGGATAGCTCGCTGCGGCATCTCTGCTTACGCACGGCAGCAAAAATGCGAAATTTTAAAAATCGTAATCAAATTGTTTTGAACACAGAATTCTCTCAACTCATGCAAGCAATTAGAAAACTGCTTTAGACATGCGTTTTTGGGACAATTTTCGAGGGCTATTTTTCGTAGTTTAGCGTTTTGTTATTCTTTTCGAGAGAAATAAGCGTCTAAGCCTGAAAATTTTGGCGAAAATCAGTAAGTTTCCCTACCTACTAACGCCGTTACCACCCCCAGAGACCGTGGCACAAATGGATAACTAACCGACCACAGGAGACGGCCGGGAGAGCCTCGCCAGACAATAAACCGGGTAAATAGCCTGTCCTAAGTGAAGAAATGACTCTCCACTCTCAATAATAATGATTCAAACAACTACCTACCTAGCAGGAGCTCAGTGGACTCAATCCCTAATTAATTATTTAGGTAACAACAATTTAATAAACAGAAATATAACACGTGTTATTATATAAAGAGTAATATAAAGTTATAAGGGCAAAGCCCTCAAACAAACAAACACACAAACAATAGACTTATACAAAATGGGGGACTCACCAACGTGCCAGTAGCTCCTGGGGAGAGCAACACATGGCCAAAGTACACACGGTGACTAATTACACAGCAAATGTGGGGGTGATTCTTCCGTATGCGCACACTTAACATTAAACTAAAGTGCACTCAATGCATCCGTGTATCCTACTTACACCTATCCTACTTACGCCAACGTTTGATGTTTCCACCCAGAGATAACAAAACTCAAAATCCTACTTACGCCTAAAGCTCAAAACTGAAATTTCTACTTACACCTAAAATATTTCCTTGCAAAACTCTCATTCCTACTTACACCTAAAACAAAATATCTACCGTAATCCACTTACATATTTTCCCTTATCCACTTTGTACAGTGTTACAATGCAATTATGTAGAATTACTAATCTGTATAAACATCTTCATTTAATTTCGGTGTAACATTTCGACAAATAGTGTTGCAGCAGCTGTGTTTAACTTTAATTTAACTTTAAACTGAAGAAATTACACATGCATTGAGACATACGGTCGAACATCTATTCATGTATGTTTTTATTATATTATTAGAGGTAACACTAGTGAGCAGAACCAAGATCCAAGTACCCTCCTGATTTCGGACAACGTATAAGTTGTATTGTAAGTCAATATTCGAAACTCAGCTGTCCTTCGACAGGAAAAACCTTTGGGGAACAAAAATTTCTTTAGTTTAGAAAACTTAAAATTTTTTAGATGTGCTGGAATATTTTAATTAGTTTAGTTAGTTTTTGATTTGCAGGGAAAGTTGGAAAGTTATTCTAAAAAAAAGTTGAGTTGCAAATTTGCTATTTAGTTCACATCAGGTGGACCCCCCTTAAAGAAAAATTGAACAACTTCAGCAACAAAGTCAGAAAGTGGATACTGTAGATTTTAGGCGTAAGTAGGAATCCGAGTTTTGCGTAAACATTCTTTAGGCGTAAGTAGGAATGTGAGTTTTGACAGAAAGAATTAGGCGTAAGTAGGAATTTGAGTTTTGAAAACGATTATGCGTAAGTAGGATAGGCGTAAGCAGGAGTAAGCAATGCATCTACTTCCGTAGACGCACACTGGAATTCAGGGAGAAATCTTTCTTGGACTTTCGCTGAATCTGAAAGGCATCCACTTCCGTAGACGCACACTACATAATTTTCTTTAACTCTGAATTTTGAAAATTTTTTTAAAAAATTAAAAAAATTAAAAACTCAAAATTTTGACAAAATCAGTTAATGAAGAACTACAATCTGAGAAATGAGCTCAAGTATTCCAATACAATCCCAATATCATTGCGCAGTCAATTTTGGCTGTTTCGGGGTGTGACCCACCCGTGGGTCACATTGTTTATAAATACAAAGTACTATCTAGAGACAATGTGACCCACCGGTGGGTCACAGTTTTCAAGCTTTTTTCGATACTTTCGGGATATGTTTGTCAAGTTTTTACACTTTTTCTTGTTAGTTTCCTTTATTTCAACGTTTTTACCAGTCGTACGGGTTTTTTGTTAGTACAAAAATGTTCTGTGCCATTCTAAAATGGGAATAATCAATGTGTTTGAGGTCCCGCGGCCCCAATGCCAAAAAATTTTCCTTATCAATATAATGATTTGAAAATAGTCATTTTTTGCACAGTTTTATCCTACGTCGCAAGTTTGCGTTATTTTCTTGGCTCTGGAAAAATAAATGACTCCAATATGTTGTTTTCACACTACATATCCAAGTCAACCCATCCTGCCAGTGCAGTGGCACATGAACTAGATTAGTAGATTAGAGTAGAAAGAAATTATAGAAGTCAGAATAAACAAACTGGAATGTACTCCCTGCCGGAGTCGTTTTGTCACTATGCTAAGGTTCAGCTAAGCTAACTTTTCACAGAAAAGGATCGTTAGTTTGCCAATTTCGTTATTTTCAATTGCAATGGATAAACGTGTTGTAAAAACGATTGTTTTAGTATAAAATAATGAGGTGATTAAGCTAATTATTGCTGCTAATTGAACTAACACAGAATTTATAAGGAAATTTTAAAAATTTTATGAGAAACCTATCATGTTGCATAATATTATTCGAAAGCTGTTGACGTAGTGGATTCAGGGGTAAAGGAACTAAGCCGATCAATTCGAATAGCTATAATAGCTATTATGGAAAAATTACTTTTTTCCGCTAAACCATCGGCCAGCTTAACTAATTGAATTAATTTGTACACCATTAAGTTCGCCTCGTCAAGAGCTTTCGAATGATATACAATACGACGGGTTTTTCTTAAAATATGGCAACTTTCCATGTTAATTTCTAATGTTAAGTAACAGCTAGAATTAGCATAATTATATACTACATTACCTTGTATCAATAGTCGTCTTTGCATGCGCAAACCATTGCAATTTAAAATTATGAGATTGAGTATATAGCGAACTTTTTCTGTGAAAGAATCGCTTAAAAAGCTACAAAACTTCCTATAGCTTCCACAAAAACCTCTAAGAGTGAAGGATAGAGTCAGGGAATATAGAAATTGATCCTAACATAGAGAATACATTCCATGCACCTTGATAGATAAGATCTGAGTTCCGATCACTACTTTGTTTCGACAATAATTTTTCCAAAGTATTTCCATCCAAGAAGCTATTAATATAAGATGAAATCTGATAGTTTGCCAAAAACTAAAATTAAATAATAGCTACCAGCACCTTTATTTACTACATTAGCATTGGAAAAATTCATACTTTCCACATGAAATCGAAATGGGGGCCGGTTTGGGGGCCGTGACCGACACCGTCCCCCGGGGCCGTGTTCGGCCCGCCCCCCTGGTTTGGGGGGCCGGGCCGTGGGCCGGCCCCCGAAAATAAAATGGGGGCCGGCCCCCCGGGGGCCAGCCCCACCACCGGCCCCCCCGCACAACCCTATTTGTGACCCGGTGGGTCACGCGCATGAGCGGAAAGTAGGTTGTGACCCACCGGTGGGTCGCATTGTCGTGAACGTGTTAAGAACAGTCACAGCGGAGACAGTTCTTGGTTGTATGCAATTAATTAGGAACAATATGTACATTCAAAATATTAAATGAAATTTATATAAATCACTAAATTTCAGATGAGAATGCACAAATGTAGCGCTTCTACCAGACGCGTCCCGCGGCTTACTCAACTCGGAATCGAACAAAAAGCGCATCCAGCGTAGGGCATTCTGAGCCCAAGGGATACGTGCTCCCCCGATACACGTTCCAGACCCCCTTAAATTCAACCAACCAGAAGCAACAACTGGGGGACTGGAGACAGGAGTCCAATCCGAAACTGGGGCAACCTCGACACATGTAGCGCTTCTACCAGGTCTGGTGGACCAAGAAAAAACCAAGGACAAGCCCGAACGGCAAGCGTCAGGCACCCTCGTACCCACGAAACCAGCACCTAAAAGAGAGAAGGAAGGCGGAGGTTCCGCTTTTCACTCATCATTGAAAGTAAAGAATTGGCCCAGCCTGGTTTCGAACCACGGCCCTTCTGACTCCGGAGCAGACATGCTAACCAACTACACCACAGGGCTATCAGCTGAACTCCCGTTACAGGCTTATCAATCTTTCCTATGCCTGCTTCCCTTACATCGCCCCCGGGTTTCTTTAAGATGCGTTCCGCGGCTTACTCAACTCGGAATCAAACAGAGAGCGCTTTCAGCGCAGGGCATTCTGAGACTAAGGGATCCGTGCTCCCCCGACACACGTTCCAGAACCCTTTCGATCCAACCAACCAGAAGCAACTACTGGGGACCAGAGACAGGAGTCCAATCCGGGTCCTGAGGCAGCCTCGACGGATGTAGCGCGTCTACTAGGGCTGGTGGACCAGGAAGAAACCAAGGACAAGCCCAAACGGGAGGCGTCGGGCACCCTCGTACCCACAAAACCAGGACCTAGAAGAGAAAAGGAAAGAGGGAGGTTCAGCTTTTCACTCACTATTGAAAGTAAAGAATTGGCGAACCTCGAACTTCGAACCACGGCCCTTCTGACTCCGGAGCAGACATGCTAACCAACTACAGCTGAACTCCCATATCAGGCTTATCAATCTTACCTATGCCTGCTTCCCTTACACAAATTCAAGCTAAAAGTTACGTTACATAAACTCAAATTAGTCAAGTGCATAATATGCCAGTAACTCTGGAAAAGAAAGGAAATTAATGGGAGGGGGTCGCCGGGTACCAAATTTTATAGCCAACGATTTTGCTCATTTTCGGACATAATTTACCACCATATATGCCCAAAAACAAGACAAATTTTTAGTGACCAGGATCAATCCAGTTTAGAGATATTGCAGTTCATACATATCCTTACAATTTAGTATTTACGAGTAGGCCTCGCTGAATGCTTCGAAGTCGGGTCGAGCCTCTAGTTCTCTAGTCTTTGTTCCTAAAACACTCATCGACCGGAACTTTTAAAATGATGACTTTGAGCATATACATAGTTTAAAAATAACGATAAAATGCTTCTTGTGACTACAATGCTACAAACAAAGCTCAATCCAAACAGACTTGCTTAATTTAAACAGTCCTTTCCCTTAAAAGTATTGTTTCTAAAAATTCATTCATATTTTCTAATTTTCATTCAACTTTTGTTCCGTTGTTGACTGGTTTTCCATCCACGCTTCCATATATAGATTATTTAGTATTGGCCACTTTGATATGTGTTTAGTTAGAGTATTTGGTGGGGGTTCTTTAGTTATAGGTTGTTTTATGAAACAGAACAATACCAAAACATTATTTGTTGTAAACGTCAAGAAAGTAAAGTTTTTGTTTTCCTAGTGGACGGATTTCCTGTTGCCTGCTGACTGGAGACGTTACTGGACGAGTCGAGGGACGTTCTCGAAAGCGATTTTCCCTCGTTCAGGCTGAATAGGGAAGCTCTTCGACTCTTTCCAGGGGACGGCTGATCCAGCTTTGGCGACCCGTCCTTTTTGCTTTCGTTGGCTTTGGACTGTTTCGATTCCGACAGGTTACTAGGATTGGATTTCGTCAGCTTCGATTTATCCGCCGGTATCACGACCACTTTCGGTGGAATAGGATTAGATTTCACCGGCTTCGTCGATTCGACAGGTTTCGCAGTCTTCGTTTTATCTTCCTGTTCCTTTGACGGTGACTTCTCCTTCGTTGTGCTAGACGTTTTCGATTGGATAGGTGTGGCCTTTGGGTGTGTTAGTTTAGAAATAGTCTTCTGCGATTTTGCGGTGAAAGATTTCTCGGTGTCACTAGATTTCCAACGAACTTTTGGTGGGATTTTAAGGGTGCCCGGTCCCGTCGTCAGAGCGATATATTCTTTGTCCCTTTCCGGTGAGAGCTGTCTTCGTTTCCAGAGTAGAAAAATACAAAAACCAATTGCAACTGCAGCAGCGACCGAGACAATACTGATGGCGACAATATGCTGTACGCTTTGCTTGGATTTGTTGGTATTGGCTACAGCTAAAAACAAAGAAGAACCATAGACAATTTACTCTATTTTGCATACAAAAAACACAAAAAACAAAACGGATGTAAAAATACAAAGTAAAACAGAAAAATTACTATTTTGCATGGTTTATCATATGAAAGGCAGGAAACCAGCTCGGTATTAGGGTCTAAATAGAGTTAATTATGTGCAATACTGCAATCAACCATACAATAAATTTAGTCCAACAAGAAAAAATCGCCCGGCGCCTATGTTGATTTCTGATTGGCTGAGGGACACGGTCCAGGCGGAAACTAATGACTAGAAGCAATGGAGAGACAGAGCAAAGGACAAGTGGAGAAATGGATGCTTTTAAGGGGGGAACCAGCGTGAAAAACTTTTATATCACGGATTTTGCTCATTTTCACACATAATCTAGTCACATATGTATGTCGTACAGTTCAAGTTTAAATTTTGAATTATTTCGTTCAATGCTCCGTAAGTTACGAGTCATTGATTGAGTACAATTTGAATATCAGCGAAGACGAGGGTGCTGGAGCAAACTCAAACCAAGTTTTCGCACATTAACGTCTATTGTTTCACCTGATTTAGTCATTTTAGATACTATTACTAAATTTCAAACCGCTTAACCTTAATAAGGAACTTTGTTAACTGATTTATGGGGGAAGGCGGCAACTGGCACCTTAGATGTCTTAAAACATTTAACAGCAGTTAACTTATAACAGAAGCATTTCCGAGCCATAGGTTTATGAGAAGACTTCATCCCCGCACTGTGAGCTTCCGAATGACGTATGCCGTAGAATATTGAAAATTTTTAGAAATAGATGTTTTGTGAAATTCGGGGTCTGAGGGTCTCGATTGGCACGATAAGAAGTTTTGGACATAGCTGTTAGCGTAATTAATGCTACAGGTAGATCCTACACAAGTTGGAATACGAAATAGGAGTTTTGACAATACTGCTGGCGTAACTTAGCCAAATCTACGAAAAGAACGAAATTTTAAGAATTTTGCTACAAATGTTTTAAGAATTTTGCTAAAAAATATTTGCCTATGAAATTTGCACTAAAAGGTTTAACTAAAAACATAATGATAGAAACTTGAAAATTTCACCATCAAAAGGACCAGAAGTTTACAAAATTTAAGTTGATATAATTCAAATTTTCATTTCTAATTCATTCTTCACTGATCCGTTTCTCCTCTTCTCCATTATTTTCTGCCCTCCTAAGCAAATCATGACCTGATCTCCGTTGCTCTGTTGGAACATAAACTTATAAGTTTCACTATAGCAGCTGGAAATGATACTAACCTTGACCACTGCCATTCTGATTTTCAACTGTAGAATTGTCAAGCAGTGGAGTCGAGGTAGCATCACCTCCTCTAATTGTCGTGTGGACAGAAAAGTTTGCGTCTTGGCTACTTGTCATGTTTCTATTCGTTGTTGTTACAGTAGTTGGTATGCTTGTGCTTGTGCTTGTGCTTGTACTTGTAGTTGTGGTAGTAGAAGTAGTAGTAGTAGTAGTAGAAGTAGTAGTAGTAGTGGTAGGGGTTGTTGTTGTGGTGGTGGTGGTAGTCGTGGTGGATGTCGAAGTTGTCGTAGTGGTCGAAGTCGACGTAGTAGTTGTAGTTGTAGTTGTACTTGGAGTGGTGGTAGTAGTGGTTGTTGTCTAGCAAGGAAAGAGGAACTCATATACGTACTTGATCCCAAACAACGAATCAGAACTAGTTCCTCAATGTTGCTACTAGATTTTGTTTTACACAGAAAGCAACCGAACATTAAGAACCTTGAACGGAAATTAGACATTAGCATACATTAGTTCATCAATACCAGATAGAACCACTCTCAGTAGCCCTATCAATGCCAACGTTTCGTATTTACATTAATACTGTTTTAAATAATTAAAAATCAACCTAAACGTGACAGAAACTATCGCGAATTAACAATTAATAATTTCCCTAAAGTTGACAGAATTTATTGCAAATGCCTTGTTGAAAACACTAGTGCTGCATAATGTTTGTAATCATATATAGGAAATGAAGTTGTGCAAGAAAAATTTTACTATTGTTGGAATCAGTAGAAACTTTCAAGGAGCAACACAGTCACAGACTATGGCCACGAAAGGTGCCCTTACTGTTGTCGTTGTAGTGGGCTCGTTGCAAGCTTTGTAGCAATATTCCCACTCCCCAATTCCAGAAGTGTTGGTGTAGCACCATGGTCCTCCGTCCTTGCTTGAAGGATTACGACAATAATTCTTATCTCCAAGATATTTCCCGCTACTGATGTTGTTAACACTGCCAGATATGGTTTCCCATTTCATGCAAGTTTTGTTACTCACGGTTTTGCTGTAGGTACCGTCATGAACACCACGGGAATTGCAATTCTCTTCATAGGCACGCCAACAGTGATTGGTCGAATCGTAACATTGAGACATCGTGCCTAAAATGGAGCACGTAGTCCTGGTTGGCAGATTTCACACAACTTCCAACAGCAAACGGTAATAGGAAGGTTTCAGAAAACAACTGTTCATTTGCTTGAAGCAATTTTGTTCTGGCTCTGACTATTTAGTCTTATAAATGAATAAACAGAGCATTCAGGTTGGTAAGTTGGTTTAGGGTAAAGCTACTGGTTCGGATTAATTTTTGCTTTCAGTTCTGCTAAACTCTATAAACTTTTTGTCTATTAAGCCTGCAATAATTTATTCACGGCAGACTATAATTCTATGATATTAACTAATTAATGAATAACTAAAGAAATGCAAGCTGGGCAGTATTTGTACGAACTATTGTGACAGGTAACCAGTTGTTCGATTTGCATGATTTATAATTGAAAGTTTACCATTGTGCGAAATAAAACCAGGATTAATCATATTTTCAGGTGCCCAAATTTCCCCTTTTACTCACAAACAAAGCTATCAACCGCTTAATTCAAAAATTGTAATTGCCTGTACAAAGTTATGTTTACCTCCCGCAAGACGTTGCTAAATGCACCAAAAGTGTCTATGCCCGATTAGTGACAAAATAACAAAACCAACAACAAAATTATATAAAGAAAGCACACCACCCCACTCAGACCGAGAACTACGATATCGCAAAAGCTATACTTTTGGGTATTGTATGTACCTGGTGGTAATGGGGGGCATGGAAGAAAACAGTACTCCCAAGCTTCCTTCGAGCCTTTAACGTAGCACCATGGAGCAGCAGTACTGTTAGGATTACGACAGTAATTTGTGGCGCCATTGTTTTTGGTACCGTGCGTGGTTTCATTCCACTTCTGACAAGTGAGGTTTCCGATGGATTTAGAAATGTTGGTTTCAATATCACCGGCTTTGCACTCTGGGGTGGTATTGTTCCAACAATTTAGATCAGCATTGTAGCAGTCTTCTTGTGCAACTAAAACAGCAAAGAAATAGAATTAAATCAGTCTTAGTTTATGAGAGTAGAACTTTGATAGACACAGATAGCTACTCTCATAAGCAGACAGCTTAGACAGCTTATGACATGGTATTGGAAACACTGTTAGTTTTACGATGTTTACTAGAATCCATTGTCAAAGCACATTGACTTTTTAAAGCATAGCAATGAATATAATTTCTCAATTCCTTGTGGTAATGATTATATACAAACTAATACTACATTAAAGTATGACAAGCGAGCGCACAAGAAAAACGCAAAAGAAAAGCACATTATCGTCTTCCACGCGGTCCAACATGACCACCTCATGGGATTATGCGTCGACATCGCCAAGGGCGAGTATGAGCCTTATGCATCACAACCCACAAGCCAAAAGGTGTTTCAGTTTAGAAAAAGCATTTCCTTGTTTTCTAAAGCTCTGTTTTGTTTATGATGGTTGCCTATGTTTGCTATATGTAAAGATTTGGCTCCGCTGGGAATCGAACCACGGACCTCCCGAACTGCAGTTAGGCGTGCAACCACTACACCACGAAGTCAGGAGAGATGAGCACATAACTTCTATATCATTGGTGCTCGCTGTACATATACATAACAAGAAAATTGGTGTATATATATTCACTTGACACAATGACAGTGTTGAGGATTGCCTGACTACAGTAATTTCAAACATTTTGATTAGTTTCTTTAGTAAGTTTGTTGCAGTCTAATAAATGTTGTATTGGCATTACCTTTTTCATGAGTTACAATCAAATGCAGAATAGATAGTATACAGACTTTCACAATCACGTTCATCCTGTTTTTATGTCCTTTGAAGCAAAGGATCAGATAGCAAGAAATCTTTGATTTCACTTGTGATTTGTTAGAAGTTTTCTTTGCTACAAAGCATATTTGCTGTAAGAGTCGTCAGACGACTCGTCACAGCTGATATCCTTTGCTTATTTGTCTAGGGCTACCGACACTGTCGAAGCGATACTCAAAAATTTTATCCACATTTGAGCATAATATTGTATTTAATGAGTATAATGAGGTTTACCGAAATCACCTCCGATTAGTAAACTTGAGTCAAATTGCGAATACTGATCCGAAAACCAAGGCTACATGGTCTGATTTTATTGGCATCCGGACGGATTCCTTGCCAATGTCTGCTGTCTGCATGGACCAAACATCTGATAAGCGGGGAGCGCCGTCTATAACTAAGCCAAATTTCTGTACTTTGTTTATGCTTTAATTAAAACAAACACAGCTAAAATCAAGTCAATGTCTAAATTTGATGAAAACAAATTAAACCAAATTTCCCAGTATGAAAGCAAGAATCTATAAAGAAAGTACTACTCTTCCATTCCTTCTAAGCCTTGACTTGCTTTTTTAACAGATCAAGCTGAGTGTGTGGAGTGGTTGGTTTTACATGTTTAAAAAACGAAAAAATGTCTGTCTGTGCCAATCCAACTAGAATTGAGTTCGAGCCACGAGATCCGGTTCACAATTCTGCTTGTGAATTAATTAGTCTCATTCTAAAAAAGGAAACCATTAACAGGCAGAAAATATTGGCTGCTTTTGTGACAACATATACCAGGCCAGGCAGCTTTTTCTTGTTTATAACTTATAAGCTTTTGACTTGCTCACGTCATTGGATACTAGTAGTATGAAAACGAGAATTGCGGACCGCATGCGCAGCACACTTCAGGCATGGTGCCAAAAGTTCTTATACTTATTTAAGTTGCAACCTATTTCAAAATCGTAGTGCAAAGTCAGTCACTGAACCATTTTTTCGCAGAAAAGCAGTTGCTATGCAAATAGTTACTTTAATTAGTGCATCGAATCATTAGCATATAATCAAATGGTTAAGAACATTTGGTGTAAATTTGGTACCTGACACACCCACACCTTGGTCACCAGGTTAAGCCGTTAGTGGTAACAAAACAAATAGCCATATAGATTATAGCGAGTCAATCCCGCTTGGAGAACAAGATTCACAAATCTCCCCTTCCGAAATGTTATCCAGTTAACATTTTACTTCAGTAACATTCTCTTTCGGCTACTTTCAAAATTTCATTTTATTCTTGGGCAAAAACTTATTTTCTTCACATTCTATTTCTTCAATCGAATATATAGATATCTTAAACTGTGAAGCGCTTAAAATGATGCATTTGGTCACATTCTTCCTAAGCTAGAACATTGATTGTTAGTCTGTGGGCCCAGACGGGCGTGCACACAATTCTGTTGCATTGTCAGAAAAATTGCACCAAAGTTACAGTCCCAGATGCAGTAGAAAGTCTTAGAAAACCAAAATTGGTTACATCGTCTTCATTAAATTGAAAAATATTAGGCTCTGTTTTGATATATGGATAGGTTCTCAAATTCTAAGTACTCAGTAATACCGGTTGAATGTTGCTGTCTCTAAATTGAGTCTCCACGTTGAGAGCTATTTCATAAGAAACCAAGGTAGTAGGTACCAAGTATGTAGCAAAAGTCAATACACGTTCAGGCTTGTACGAATCTGGTGGGGACCCCCAAAATTGGAAGTGAAAATTAATCCTTTAATTGCTCTCCTGCTGAGACGTTGGTCTGTATTGAAGAAATGTGGAAAGGTCAAATGTAAAGGTCAATAGTTTGGGGGCCCCATCAGATTCTCTAACTGCAAAATGAATACAAAATATTGAACCTTTTTAAAACAGCAGTTTAAAGGTTTCAGAGCAATGTTATAAGGTTTTACTGTGTTATAATAATTTCAATATAATAAACTAAAAGTTAAAGCTTCTCGATAGTGCGAATCTCATTAAATGTGCTGCTTATATATTAAACAAAATTGTGCTAAGTTACACAGTTTAATTTTCGTTTTAAGGACATTATTGTTTTTAGAAATTAATTTAGCTTTAAATTTAAAAACACTTTTCTGCACATTTTTAATATGTACAGTTACAGTAGAACTCTGTTTTAATCAAAGCAACCTAAAACTTACTTACTTACTTAATTAAATTAATTTCATTTTATATTTGCGTTTTCAATCAGTTTAATTGCATAATTACTTGTCAAATATTTGAATACTGTTCGAATTCCAAATCCGGAGACTTCTAAATGCAATGTATAATATATTTTTGTAATTTTGCACTAACTTTGCAGTTAGAGAATCAGATGGGGCCCCCAAACTATAGACCATACATTAACATAGGGTCGGGTCCTGGGGGGGCTAGTCCCCGAAAAATTTTGAGGGGGCTTGTACCTTGAACAAAAATTTTCAGGGGGGGCTTGTACCTCAAGAAAAATTTTTTAAAATTTTTCGAAAAATTAACGCTAATTTTATTAAACTTAGCAATTTTTTGTCAAAATTTGCAAAAAAACTTCAATTTTTGGAAAAACTTTCAAAATTTTAAGCGACTTTCTCGAAAAATTAAACATTTTAGCAAAAAAATCCGGCGAAGCCGGAAATTTTTTGAAATTTTACGGTAAAAACAAATTTTTTCCGGCTGTTTTTCGTTACCCCTTGGCCATTTTTTCGTTACCCCTTGTCCCCGACGGCGATAGGGCTTGTACCTTGTCCGGTTTGGGGGGGGGGGCTTGGACCCCCCCAGACCCCCCCGCGTTAACCTATGCTATAGACCTTTACAGTTGACCTTTCCACTTTTCTTTAATACAGACCAACGTCTCAGCAGCAGAGCAATTAAAGGATTAACTTTCTCTTCCAATTTTGGGGGCCCACCAGATTCCTACAAGCCCACGTTCACTCCAATAATCTGAATATTCTGCAGATTTTTGGCACTTTTAACGTTGCAAAAAACAAAAGGGGACAGCGCCTGAGGT